>JAJLRB010001300.1:0-76782 GCA_020976825.1 Odocoileus hemionus | reverse complement strand
GTATCCCTGTGGCTACTGGAAAGGGACCCTGGGTCTCCCCGACTCACCTCGAGAAGCGTCCCTTTTGCCCTGCCAAGCCTCGAAGAGACTCCTGAGGTGTCCCTCGTAACTCGACAGGAGTCCTGACTTCGTTGAACAAACACGAGGGTTGAAGGGCCATCCCCGCCGTAAGTCGAGAATGTACCCCAGGTCCCCGCCGCAACTCGAGAAAAACCATGAGACTTCCCCCTCCAAGCGAGATGAGGCCCGATTCCCCTGCACTGCATGCAGAGCAATTCCGTGAGCCCCCTGAAACATGTCAGGAGCCTCGACTTGCTTGATGGATGTCGAGACAGTCCGCAAAAACACTGTCACAAGTAGAGAGGGACCCTGAGGTCACCCAGCATCGCGAAGGAGCTCCATGGGCCCCAAATCAACTCGAGATGAGGCCCGCTTCCCCTGCATTGACTCCAGAGCCATCCCCCCCCGTCCCCATCAAACACGACCTGAGGCTTGACTCCCTTTAGGCAACTCCAGAGGTTCCCCGAGAACAACGGGCCAAGTCTAGAGGAGTACCAAGTTCAGCAGAGCAACTCGAGGACTGCTCCGTGTACCCCAAATTGCCTCGAGATGAGAGCTGATTCCCTGGCTTAGACTCAAGACGTAGGCCACCTTTCCACAAGCCCCTCAAGAGGAGGCTTCTCTCAGCAATAGGTATGAGGGAGGGACCCTGAGATTGCTGCCTCAATGGGCATATACACCGAAGCCCTGACTCGAAAGGAGGCCGGGTTTCCTTGCAGTGGCTTGAATACAGTCTAGTCTTTCATCTCACAAGGTGAAGGGATGTCTGCACCACCTGTGGAGTCCCTAGAGAAAGCCCTAGGTCCCCGACTCCTTTCGACGGAATGCCTCACATGCCTCTGACACCTCGAGAGGCACGCAGAGCTCACTGCTTCAAAATTTGACGGAGCCTGACTCCTCTTGAACATTGACAGGAATCCCAGTATCCCTGTGGCTACTGGAAAGGGACCCTGGGTCTCCCGACTCACCTCGAGAAGCGTCCCTTTTGCCCTGCCAAGCCTCGAAGAGACTCCTGAGGTGTCCCTCGTAACTCGACAGGAGTCCTGACTTCGTTGAACAAACACGAGGGTTGAAGGGCCATCCCCGCCGTAAGTCGAGAATGTACCCCAGGTCCCCGCCGCAACTCGAGAAAAACCATGAGACTTCCCCCTCCAAGCGAGATGAGGCCCGATTCCCCTGCACTGCATGCAGAGCAATTCCGTGAGCCCCCTGAAACATGTCAGGAGCCTCGACTTGCTTGATGGATGTCGAGACAGTCCGCAAAAAAAAACACTGTCACAAGTAGAGAGGGACCCTGAGAGGTCACACCAGCATCGCGAAGGAGCTCCATGGGCCCCAAATCAACTCGAGATGAGGCCCGCTTCCCCTGCATTGACTCCAGAGCCATCCCCCGTTCCCCATCAAACACGACCTGAGGCTTGACTCCCTTTAGGCAACTCCAGAGGTTCCCCGAGAACAACGGGCAAGTCTAGAGGAGAGTACCAAGTTCAGCAGAGCAACTCGAGGACTGCTCCGTGTACCCCAAATTGCCTCGAGATGAGAGCTGATTCCCTGGCTTAGACTCAAGACGTAGGCCACCTTTCCACAAGCCCCTCAAGAGGAGGCTTCTCTCAGCAATAGGTATGAGGGAGGGACCCTGAGATTGCTGCCTCAATGGGCATATACACCGAGAAGCCCTGACTCGAAAGGAGGCCGGGTTTCCTTGCAGTGGCTTGAATACAGTCTAGTCTTTCATCTCACAAGGTGAAGGGATGTCTGCACCACCTGTGGAGTCCCTAGAGAAAGCCCTAGGCCCTAGGTCCCCGACTCCTTTCGACGGAATGCCTCACATGCCTCTGACACCTCGAGAGGCACGCAGAGCTCACTGCTTCAAAATTTGACGGAGCCTGACTCCTCTTGAACATTGACAGGAATCCCAGTATCCCTGTGGCTACTGGAAAGGGACCCTGGGTCTCCCGACTCACCTCGAGAAGCGTCCCTTTTGCCCTGCCAAGCCTCGAAGAGACTCCTGAGGTGTCCCTCGTAACTCGACAGGAGTCCTGACTTCGTTGAACAAACACGAGGGTTGAAGGGCCATCCCCGCCGTAAGTCGAGAATGTACCCCAGGTCCCCGCCGCAACTCGAGAAAAAACCATGAGACTTCCCCCTCCAAGCGAGATGAGGCCCGATTCCCCTGCACTGCATGCAGAGCAATTCCGTGAGCCCCCTGAAACATGTCAGGAGCCTCGACTTGCTTGATGGATGTCGAGACAGTCCGCAAAAAAACACTGTCACAAGTAGAGAGGGACCCTGAGGTCACACCAGCATCGCGAAGGAGCTCCATGGGCCCCAAATCAACTCGAGATGAGGCCCGCTTCCCCTGCATTGACTCCAGAGCCATCCCCCGTTCCCCATCAAACACGACCTGAGGCTTGACTCCCTTTAGGCAACTCCAGAGGTTCCCCGAGAAACAACGGGCAAGTCTAGAGGAGTACCAAGTTCAGCAGAGCAACTCGAGGACTGCTCCGTGTACCCCAAATTGCCTCGAGATGAGAGCTGATTCCCTGGCTTAGACTCTCAAGACGTAGGCCACCTTTCCACAAGCCCCTCAAGAGGAGGCTTCTCTCAGCAATAGGTATGAGGGAGGGACCCTGAGATTGCTGCCTCAATGGGCATATACACCGAGAAGCCCTGACTCGAAAGGAGGCCGGGTTTCCTTGCAGTGGCTTGAATACAGTCTAGTCTTTCATCTCACAAGGAAGGGATGTCTGCACCACCTGTGGAGTCCCTAGAGAAAGCCCTAGGTCCCCGACTCCTTTCGACGACGGAATGCCTCACATGCCTCTGACACCTCGAGAGGCACGCAGAGCTCACTGCTTCAAAAATTTGACGGAGCCTGACTCCTCTTGAACATTGACAGGAATCCCAGTATCCCTGTGGCTACTGGAAAGGGACCCTGGGTCTCCCGACTCACCTCGAGAAGCGTCCCTTTTGCCCTGCCAAGCCTCGAAGAGACTCCTGAGGTGTCCCTCGTAACTCGACAGGAGTCCTGACTTCGTTGAACAAACACGAGGGTTGAAGGGCCATCCCCGCCGTAAGTCGAGAATGTACCCCAGGTCCCCGCCGCAACTCGAGAAAAACCATGAGACTTCCCCCTCCAAGCGAGATGAGGCCCGATTCCCCTGCACTGCATGCAGAGCAATTCCGTGAGCCCCCTGAAACATGTCAGGAGCCTCGACTTGCTTGATGGATGTCGAGACAGTCCGCAAAAAAAACACTGTCACAAGTAGAGAGGGACCCTGAGGTCACACCAGCATCGCGAAGGAGCTCCATGGGCCCCAAATCAACTCGAGATGAGGCCCGCTTCCCCTGCATTGACTCCAGAGCCATCCCCCGTTCCCCATCAAACACGACCTGAGGCTTGACTCCCTTTAGGCAACTCCAGAGGTTCCCCGAGAGAACAACGGGCCAAGTCTAGAGGAGTACCAAGTTCAGCAGAGCAACTCGAGGACTGCTCCGTGTACCCCAAATTGCCTCGAGATGAGAGCTGATTCCCTGGCTTAGACTCAAGACGTAGGCCACCTTTCCACAAGCCCCTCAAGAGGAGGCTTCTCTCAGCAATAGGTATGAGGGAGGGACCCTGAGATTGCTGCCTCAATGGGCATATACACCGAGAAGCCCTGACTCGAAAGGAGGCCGGGTTTCCTTGCAGTGGCTTGAATACAGTCTAGTCTTTCATCTCACAAGGTGAAGGGATGTCTGCACCACCTGTGGAGTCCCTAGAGAAAGCCCTAGGTCCCCGACTCCTTTCACGGAATGCCTCACATGCCTCTGACACCTCGAGAGGCACGCAGAGCTCACTGCTTCAAAATTTGACGGAGCCTGACTCCTCTTGAACATTGACAGGAATCCCAGTATCCCTGTGGCTACTGGAAAGGGACCCTGGGTCTCCCGACTCACCTCGAGAAGCGTCCCCTTTTGCCCTGCCAAGCCTCGAAGAGACTCCTGAGGTGTCCCTCGTAACTCGACAGGAGTCCTGACTTCGTTGAACAAACACGAGGGTTGAAGGGCCATCCCCGCCGTAAGTCGAGAATGTACCCCAGGTCCCCGCCGCAACTCGAGAAAAACCATGAGACTTCCCCCTCCAAGCGAGATGAGGCCCGATTCCCCTGCACTGCATGCAGAGCAATTCCGTGAGCCCCCTGAAACATGTCAGGAGCCTCGACTTGCTTGATGGATGTCGAGACAGTCCGCAAAAACACTGTCACAAGTAGAGAGGGACCCTGAGGTCACACCAGCATCGCGAAGGAGCTCCATGGGCCCCAAATCAACTCGAGATGAGGCCCGCTTCCCCTGCATTGACTCCAGAGCCATCCCCCGTTCCCCATCAAACACGACCTGAGGCTTGACTCCCTTTAGGCAACTCCAGAGGTTCCCCGAGAACAACGGGCCAAGTCTAGAGGAGTACCAAGTTCAGCAGAGCAACTCGAGGACTGCTCCGTGTACCCCAAATTGCCTCGAGATGAGAGCTGATTCCCTGGCTTAGACTCAAGACGTAGGCCACCTTTCCACAAGCCCCTCAAGAGGAGGCTTCTCTCAGCAATAGGTATGAGGGAGGGACCCTGAGATTGCTGCCTCAATGGGCATATACACCGAGAAGCCCTGACTCGAAAGGAGGCCGGGTTTCCTTGCAGTGGCTTGAATACAGTCTAGTCTTTCATCTCACAAGGTGAAGGGATGTCTGCACCACCTGTGGAGTCCCTAGAGAAAGCCCTAGGTCCCCGACTCCTTTCGACGGAATGCCCTCACATGCCTCTGACACCTCGAGAGGCACGCAGAGCTCACTGCTTCAAAATTTGACGGAGCCTGACTCCTCTTGAACATTGACAGGAATCCCAGTATCCCTGTGGCTACTGGAAAGGGACCCCTGGGTCTCCCGACTCACCTCGAGAAGCGTCCCTTTTGCCCTGCCAAGCCTCGAAGAGACTCCTGAGGTGTCCCTCGTAACTCGACAGGAGTCCTGACTTCGTTGAACAAACACGAGGGTTGAAGGGCCATCCCCGCCGTAAGTCGAGAATGTACCCCAGGTCCCCGCCGCAACTCGAGAAAAACCATGAGACTTCCCCCTCCAAGCGAGATGAGGCCCGATTCCCCTGCACTGCATGCAGAGCAATTCCGTGAGCCCCCTGAAACATGTCAGGAGCCTCGACTTGCTTGATGGATGTCGAGACAGTCCGCAAAAACACTGTCACAAGTAGAGAGGGACCCTGAGGTCACACCAGCATCGCGAAGGAGCTCCATGGGCCCCCCAAATAACTCGAGATGAGGCCCGCTTCCCCTGCATTGACTCCAGAGCCATCCCCCGTTCCCCATCAAACACGACCTGAGGCTTGACTCCCTTTAGGCAACTCCAGAGGTTCCCCGAGAAAACGGGCCAAGTCTAGAGGAGTACCAAGTTCAGCAGAGCAACTCGAGGACTGCTCCGTGTACCCCAAATTGCCTCGAGATGAGAGCTGATTCCCTGGCTTAGACTCAAGACGTAGGCCACCTTTCCACAAGCCCCTCAAGAGGAGGCTTCTCTCAGCAATAGGTATGAGGGAGGGACCCTGAGATTGCTGCCTCAATGGGCATATACACCGAGAAGCCCTGACTCGAAAGGAGGCCGGGTTTCCTTGCAGTGGCTTGAATACAGTCTAGTCTTTCATCTCACAAGGTGAAGGGATGTCTGCACCACCTGTGGAGTCCCTAGAGAAAGCCCTAGGTCCCCGACTCCTTTCGACGGAATGCCTCACATGCCTCTGACACCTCGAGAGGCACGCAGAGCTCACTGCTTCAAAATTTGACGGAGCCTGACTCCTCTTGAACATTGACAGGAATCCCAGTATCCCTGTGGCTACTGGAAAGGGACCCTGGGTCTCCCGACTCACCTCGAGAAGCGTCCCTTTTGCCCTGCCAAGCCTCGAAGAGACTCCTGAGGTGTCCCTCGTAACTCGACAGGAGTCCTGACTTCGTTGAACAAACACGAGGGTTGAAGGGCCATCCCCGCCGTAAGTCGAGAATGTACCCCAGGTCCCCGCCGCAACTCGAGAAAAACCATGAGACTTCCCCCTCCAAGCGAGATGAGGCCCGATTCCCCTGCACTGCATGCAGAGCAATTCCGTGAGCCCCCTGAAACATGTCAGGAGCCTCGACTTGCTTGATGGATGTCGAGACAGTCCGCAAAAAACTGTCACAAGTAGAGAGGGACCCTGAGGTCACACCAGCATCGCGAAGGAGCTCCATGGGCCCCAAATCAACTCGAACTCTCGAGATGAGGCCCGCTTTCCCCTGCATTGACTCCAGAGCCATCCCCCGTTCCCCATCAAACACGACCTGAGGCTTGACTCCCTTTAGGCAACTCCAGAGGTTCCCCGAGAACAACGGGCCAAGTCTAGAGGAGTACCAAGTTCAGCAGAGCAACTCGAGGACTGCTCCGTGTACCCCAAATTGCCTCGAGATGAGAGCTGATTCCCTGGCTTAGACTCAAGACGTAGGCCACCTTTCCACAAGCCCCTCAAGAGGAGGCTTCTCTCAGCAATAGGTATGAGGGAGGGACCCTGAGATTGCTGCCTCAATGGGCATATACACCGAGAAGCCCTGACTCGAAAGGAGGCCGGGTTTCCTTGCAGTGGCTTGAATACAGTCTAGTCTTTCATCTCACAAGGTGAAGGGATGTCTGCACCACCTGTGGAGTCCCTAGAGAAAGCCCTAGGTCCCCGACTCCTTTCGACGGAATGCCTCACATGCCTCTGACACCTCGAGAGGCACGCAGAGCTCACTGCTTCAAAATTTGACGGAGCCTGACTCCTCTTGAACATTGACAGGAATCCCAGTATCCCTGTGGCTACTGGAAAGGGACCCTGGGTCTCCCGACTCACCTCGAGAAGCGTCCCTTTTGCCCTGCCAAGCCTCGAAGAGACTCCTGAGGTGTCCCTCGTAACTCGACAGGAGTCCTGACTTCGTTGAACAAACACGAGGGTTGAAGGGCCATCCCCGCCGTAAGTCGAGAATGTACCCCAGGTCCCCCCGCAACTCGAGAAAAACCATGAGACTTCCCCCTCCAAGCGAGATGAGGCCCGATTCCCCTGCACTGCATGCAGAGCAATTCCGTGAGCCCCCTGAAACATGTCAGGAGCCTCGACTTGCTTGATGGATGTCGAGACAGTCCGCAAAAACACTGTCACAAGTAGAGAGGGACCCTGAGGTCACACCAGCATCGCGAAGGAGCTCCATGGGCCCCAAATCAACTCGAGATGAGGCCCGCTTCCCCTGCATGCATTGACTCCAGAGCCATCCCCCGTTCCCCATCAAACACGACCTGAGGCTTGACTCCCTTTAGGCAACTCCAGAGGTTCCCCGAGAACAACGGGCCAAGTCTAGAGGAGTACCAAGTTCAGCAGAGCAACTCGAGGACTGCTCCGTGTACCCCAAATTGCCTCGAGATGAGAGCTGATTCCCTGGCTTAGACTCAAGACGTAGGCCACCTTTCCACAAGCCCCTCAAGAGGAGGCTTCTCTCAGCAATAGGTATGAGGGAGGGACCCTGAGATTGCTGCCTCAATGGGCATATACACCGAGAAGCCCTGACTCGAAAGGAGGCCGGGTTTCCTTGCAGTGGCTTGAATACAGTCTAGTCTTTCATCTCACAAGGTGAAGGGATGTCTGCACCACCTGTGGAGTCCCTAGAGAAAGCCCTAGGTCCCCGACTCCTTTCGACGGAATGCCTCACATGCCTCTGACACCTCGAGAGGCACGCAGAGCTCACTGCTTCAAAAATTTGACGGAGCCTGACTCCTCTTGAACATTGACAGGAATCCCAGTATCCCTGTGGCTACTGGAAAGGGACCCTGGGTCTCCCGACTCACCTCGAGAAGCGTCCCTTTTGCCCTGCCAAGCCTCGAAGAGACTCCTGAGGTGTCCCTCGTAACTCGACAGGAGTCCTGACTTCGTTGAACAAACACGAGGGTTGAAGGGCCATCCCCGCCGTAAGTCGAGAATGTACCCCAGGTCCCCGCCGCAACTCGAGAAAAAACCATGAGACTTCCCCCTCCAAGCGAGATGAGGCCCGATTCCCCTGCACTGCATGCAGAGCAATTCCGTGAGCCCCCTGAAAACATGTCAGGAGCCTCGACTTGCTTGATGGATGTCGAGACAGTCCGCAAAAACACTGTCACAAGTAGAGAGGGACCCTGAGGTCACACCAGCATCGCGAAGGAGCTCCATGGGCCCCAAATCAACTCGAGATGAGGCCCGCTTCCCCTGCATTGACTCCAGAGCCATCCCCCTTCCCCCCATCAAACACGACCTGAGGCTTGACTCCCTTTAGGCAACTCCAGAGGTTCCCCGAGAACAACGGGCCAAGTCTAGAGGAGTACCAAGTTCAGCAGAGCAACTCGAGGACTGCTCCGTGTACCCCAAATTGCCTCGAGATGAGAGCTGATTCCCTGGCTTAGACTCAAGACGTAGGCCACTTTTCCACAAGCCCCTCAAGAGGAGGCTTCTCTCAGCAATAGGTATGAGGGAGGGACCCTGAGATTGCTGCCTCAATGGGCATATACACCGAGAAGCCCTGACTCGAAAGGAGGCCGGGTTTCCTTGCAGTGGCTTGAATACAGTCTAGTCTTTCATCTCACAAGGTGAAGGGATGTCTGCACCACCTGTGGAGTCCCTAGAGAAAGCCCTAGGTCCCCGACTCCTTTCGACGGAATGCCTCACATGCCTCTGACACCTCGAGAGGCACGCAGAGCTCACTGCTTCAAAATTTGACGGAGCCTGACTCCTCTTGAACATTGACAGGAATCCCAGTATCCCTGTGGCTACTGGAAAGGGACCCTGGGTCTCCCGACTCACCTCGAGAAGCGTCCCTTTTGCCCTGCCAAGCCTCGAAGAGACTCCTGAGGTGTCCCTCGTAACTCGACAGGAGTCCTGACTTCGTTGAACAAACACGAGGGTTGAAGGGCCATCCCCGCCGTAAGTCGAGAATGTACCCCAGGTCCCCGCCGCAACTCGAGAAAAAAACATGAGACTTCCCCCTCCAAGCGAGATGAGGCCCGATTCCCCTGCACTGCATGCAGAGCAATTCCGTGAGCCCCCTGAAACATGTCAGGAGCCTCGACTTGCTTGATGGATGTCGAGACAGTCCGCAAAAACACTGTCACAAGTAGAGAGGGACCCTGAGGTCACACCAGCATCGCGAAGGAGCTCCATGGGCCCCAAATCAACTCGAGATGAGGCCCGCTTCCCCTGCATTGACTCCAGAGCCATCCCCCGTTCCCCATCAAACACGACCTGAGGCTTGACTCCCTTTAGGCAACTCCAGAGGTTCCCCGAGAACAACGGGCCAAGTCTAGAGGAGTACCAAGTTCAGCAGAGCAACTCGAGGACTGCTCCGTGTACCCCAAATTGCCTCGAGATGAGAGCTGATTCCCTGGCTTAGACTCAAGACGTAGGCCACCTTTCCACAAGCCCCTCAAGAGGAGGCTTCTCTCAGCAATAGGTATGAGGGAGGGACCCTGAGATTGCTGCCTCAATGGGCATATACACCGAGAAGCCCTGACTCGAAAGGAGGCCGGGTTTCCTTGCAGTGGCTTGAATACAGTCTAGTCTTTCATCTCACAAGGTGAAGGGATGTCTGCACCACCTGTGGAGTCCCTAGAGAAAGCCCTAGGTCCCCGACTCCTTTCGACGGAATGCCTCACATGCCTCTGACACCTCGAGAGGCACGCAGAGCTCACTGCTTCAAAATTTGACGGAGCCTGACTCCTCTTGAACATTGACAGGACAGGAATCCCAGTATCCCTGTGGCTACTGGAAAGGGACCCTGGGTCTCCCGACTCACCTCGAGAAGCGTTCCTTTTGCCCTGCCAAGCCTCGAAGAGACTCCTGAGGTGTCCCTCGTAACTCGACAGGAGTCCTGACTTCGTTGAACAAACACGAGGGTTGAAGGGCCATCCCCGCCGTAAGTCGAGAATGTACCCCAGGTCCCCGCCGCAACTCGAGAAAAAAAAACCATGAGACTTCCCCCTCCAAGCGAGATGAGGCCCGATTCCCCTGCACTGCATGCAGAGCAATTCCGTGAGCCCCCTGAAACATGTCAGGAGCCTCGACTTGCTTGATGGATGTCGAGACAGTCCGCAAAAACACTGTCACAAGTAGAGAGGGACCCTGAGGTCACACCAGCATCGCGAAGGAGCTCCATGGGCCCCAAATCAACTCGAGATGAGGCCCGCTTCCCCTGCATTGACTCCAGAGCCATCCCCCGTTCCCCATCAAACACGACCTGAGGCTTGACTCCCTTTAGGCAACTCCAGAGGTTCCCCGAGAACAACGGGCCAAGTCTAGAGGAGTACCAAGTTCAGCAGAGCAACTCGAGGACTGCTCCGTGTACCCCAAATTGCCTCGAGATGAGAGCTGATTCCCTGGCTTAGACTCAAGACGTAGGCCACCTTTCCACAAGCCCCTCAAGAGGAGGCTTCTCTCAGCAATAGGTATGAGGGAGGGACCCTGAGATTGCTGCCTCAATGGGCATATACACCGAGAAGCCCTGACTCGAAAGGAGGCCGGGTTTCCTTGCAGTGGCTTGAATACAGTCTAGTCTTTCATCTCACAAGGTGAAGGGATGTCTGCACCACCTGTGGAGTCCCTAGAGAAAGCCCTAGGTCCCCGACTCCTTTCGACGGAATGCCTCACATGCCTCTGACACCTCGAGAGGCACGCAGAGCTCACTGCTTCAAAATTTGACGGAGCCTGACTCCTCTTGAACATTGACAGGAATCCCAGTATCCCTGTGGCTACTGGAAAGGGACCCTGGGTCTCCCGACTCACCTCGAGAAGCGTCCCTTTTGCCCTGCCAAGCCTCGAAGAGACTCCTGAGGTGTCCCTCGTAACTCGACAGGAGTCCTGACTTCGTTGAACAAACACGAGGGTTGAAGGGCCATCCCCGCCGTAAGTCGAGAAGAATGTACCCCAGGTCCCCGCCGCAACTCGAGAAAAACCATGAGACTTCCCCCTCCAAGCGAGATGAGGCCCGATTCCCCTGCACTGCATGCAGAGCAATTCCGTGAGCCCCCTGAAACATGTCAGGAGCCTCGACTTGCTTGATGGATGTCGAGACAGTCCGCAAAAACACTGTCACAAGTAGAGAGGGACCCTGAGGTCACACCAGCATCGCGAAGGAGCTCCATGGGCCCCAAATCAACTCGAGATGAGGCCCGCTTCCCCTGCATTGACTCCAGAGCCATCCCCCGTTCCCCATCAAACACGACCTGAGGCTTGACTCCCTTTAGGCAACTCCAGAGGTTCCCCCCCGAGAACAACGGGCCAAGTCTAGAGGAGTACCAAGTTCAGCAGAGCAACTCGAGGACTGCTCCGTGTACCCCAAATTGCCTCGAGATGAGAGCTGATTCCCTGGCTTAGACTCAAGACGTAGGCCACCTTTCCACAAGCCCCTCAAGAGGAGGCTTCTCTCAGCAATAGGTATGAGGGAGGGACCCTGAGATTGCTGCCTCAATGGGCATATACACCGAGAAGCCCTGACTCGAAAGGAGGCCGGCTTTCCTTGCAGTGGCTTGAATACAGTCTAGTCTTTCATCTCACAAGGTGAAGGGATGTCTGCACCACCTGTGGAGTCCCTAGAGAAAGCCCTAGGTCCCCGACTCCTTTCGACGGAATGCCTCACATGCCTCTGACACCTCGAGAGGCACGCAGAGCTCACTGCTTCAAAATTTGACGGAGCCTGACTCCTCTTGAACATTGACAGGAATCCCAGTATCCCTGTGGCTACTGGACTGGAAGGGGGACCCTGGGTCTCCCGACTCACCTCGAGAAGCGTCCCTTTTGCCCTGCCAAGCCTCGAAGAGACTCCTGAGGTGTCCCTCGTAACTCGACAGGAGTCCTGACTTCGTTGAACAAACACGAGGGTTGAAGGGCCATCCCCGCCGTAAGAGAATGTACCCCAGGTCCCCCCGCAACTCGAGAAAAAAACCATGAGACTTCCCCCTCCAAGCGAGATGAGGCCCGATTCCCCTGCACTACATGCAGAGCAATTCCGTGAGCCCCCTGAAACATGTCAGGAGCCTCGACTTGCTTGATGGATGTCGAGACAGTCCGCAAAAACACTGTCACAAGTAGAGAGGGACCCTGAGGTCACACCAGCATCGCGAAGGAGCTCCATGGGCCCCAAATCAACTCGAGATGAGGCCCGCTTCCCCTGCATTGACTCCAGAGCCATCCCCCGTTCCCCATCAAACACGACCTGAGGCTTGACTCCCTTTAGGCAACTCCAGAGGTTCCGAGAACAACGGGCCAAGTCTAGAGGAGTACCAAGTTCAGCAGAGCAACTCGAGGACTGCTCCGTGTACCCCAAATTGCCTCGAGATGAGAGCTGATTCCCTGGCTTAGACTCAAGACGTAGGCCACCTTTCCACAAGCCCCTCAAGAGGAGGCTTCTCTCAGCAATAGGTATGAGGGAGGGACCCTGAGATTGCTGCCTCAATGGGCATATACACCGAGAAGCCCTGACTCGAAAGGAGGCCGGCTTTCCTTGCAGTGGCTTGAATACAGTCTAGTCTTTCATCTCACAAGGTGAAGGGATGTCTGCACCACCTGTGGAGTCCCTAGAGAAAGCCCTAGGTCCCCGACTCCTTTCGACGGAATGCCTCACATGCCTCTGACACCTCGAGAGGCACGCAGAGCTCACTGCTTCAAAAAAATGACGGAGCCTGACTCCTCTTGAACATTGACAGGAATCCCAGTATCCCTGTGGCTACTGGAAAGGGACCCTGGGTCTCCCGACTCACCTCGAGAAGCGTCCCTTTTGCCCTGCCAAGCCTCGAAGAGACTCCTGAGGTGTCCCTCGTAACTCGACAGGAGTCCTGACTTCGTTGAACAAACACGAGGGTTGAAGGGCCATCCCCGCCGTAAGTCGAGAATGTACCCCAGGTCCCCGCCGCAACTCGAGAAAAACCATGAGACTTCCCCCTCCAAGCGAGATGAGGCCCGATTCCCCTGCACTGCATGCAGAGCAATTCCGTGAGCCCCCTGAAACATGTCAGGAGCCTCGACTTGCTTGATGGATGTCGAGACAGTCCGCAAAAAAACACTGTCACAAGTAGAGAGGGACCCTGAGGTCACACCAGCATCGCGAAGGAGCTCCATGGGCCCCAAATCAACTCGAGATGAGGCCCGCTTCCCCTGCATTGACTCCAGAGCCATCCCCCGTTCCCCATCAAACACGACCTGAGGCTTGACTCCCTTTAGGCAACTCCAGAGGTTCCCCGAGAACAACAACGGGCCAAGTCTAGAGGAGTACCAAGTTCAGCAGAGCAACTCGAGGACTGCTCCGTACCCCCCAAATGCCTCGAGATGAGAGCTGATTCCCTGGCTTAGACTCAAGACGTAGGCCACCTTTCCACAAGCCCCTCAAGAGGAGGCTTCTCTCAGCAATAGGTATGAGGGAGGGACCCTGAGATTGCTGCCTCAATGGGCATATACACCGAGAAGCCCTGACTCGAAAGGAGGCCGGCTTTCCTTGCAGTGGCTTGAATACAGTCTAGTCTTTCATCACAAGGTGAAGGGATGTCTGCACCACCTGTGGAGTCCCTAGAGAAAGCCCTAGGTCCCCGACTCCTTTCGACGGAATGCCTCACATGCCTCTGACACCTCGAGAGGCACGCAGAGCTCACTGCTTCAAAATTTGACGGAGCCTGACTCCTCTTGAACATTGACAGGAATCCCAGTATCCCTGTGGCTACTGGAAAGGGACCCTGGGTCTCCCGACTCACCTCGAGAAGCGTTTTTGCCCTGCCAAGCCTCGAAGAGACTCCTGAGGTGTCCCTCGTAACTCGACAGGAGTCCTGACTTCGTTTGAACAAACACGAGGGTTGAAGGGCCATCCCCGCCGTAAGTCGAGAATGTACCCCAGGTCCCCGCCTCAACTCGAGAAAAACCATGAGACTTCCCCCTCCAAGCGAGATGAGGCCCGATTCCCCTGCACTGCATGCAGAGCAATTCCGTGAGCCCCCTGAAACATGTCAGGAGCCTCGACTTGCTTGATGGATGTCGAGACAGTCCGCAAAAACACTGTCACAAGTAGAGAGGGACCCTGAGGTCACACCAGCATCGCGAAGGAGCTCCATGGGCCCCAAATCAACTCGAGATGAGGCCCGCTTCCCCTGCATTGACTCCAGAGCCATCCCCCCCCGTTCCCCATCAAACACGACCTGAGGCTTGACTCCCTTTAGGCAACTCCAGAGGTTCCCCGAGAACAACGGGCCAAGTCTAGAGGAGTACCAAGTTCAGTTCAGCGAGCAAACTCGAGGACTGCTCCGTGTACCCCAAATTGCCTCGAGATGAGAGCTGATTCCCTGGCTTAGACTCAAGACGTAGGCCACCTTTCCACAAGCCCCTCAAGAGGAGGCTTCTCTCAGCAATAGGTATGAGGGAGGGACCCTGAGATTGCTGCCTCAATGGGCATATACACCGAGAAGCCCTGACTCGAAAGGAGGCCGGGTTTCCTTGCAGTGGCTTGAATACAGTCTAGTCTTTCATCTCACAAGGTGAAGGGATGTCTGCACCACCTGTGGAGTCCCTAGAGAAAGCCCTAGGTCCCCGACTCCTTTCGACGGAATGCCTCACATGCCTCTGACACCTCGAGAGGCACGCAGAGCTCACTGCTTCAAAATTTGACGGAGCCTGACTCCTCTTGAACATTGACAGGAATCCCAGTATCCCTGTGGCTACTGGAAAGGGACCCTGGGTCTCCCGACTCACCTCGAGAAGCGTCCCTTTTGCCCTGCCCTGCCAAGCCTCGAAGAGACTCCTGAGGTGTCCCTCGTAACTCGACAGGAGTCCTGACTTCGTTGAACAAACACGAGGGTTGAAGGGCCATCCCCGCCGTAAGTCGAGAATGTACCCCAGGTCCCCGCCGCAACTCGAGAAAAAAAATGAGACTTCCCCCTCCAAGCGAGATGAGGCCCGATTCCCCTGCACTGCATGCAGAGCAATTCCGTGAGCCCCCTGAAACATGTCAGGAGCCTCGACTTGCTTGATGGATGTCGAGACAGTCCGCAAAAACACTGTCACAAGTAGAGAGGGACCCTGAGGTCACACCAGCATCGCGAAGGAGCTCCATGGGCCCCAAATCAACTCGAGATGAGGCCCGCTTCCCCTGCATTGACTCCAGAGCCATCCCCCGTTCCCCATCAAACACGACCTGAGGCTTGACTCCCTTTAGGCAACTCCAGAGGTTCCCCGAGAACAACGGGCCAAGTCTAGAGGAGTACCAAGTTCAGCAGAGCAACTCGAGGACTGCTCCGTGTACCCCAAATTGCCTCGAGATGAGAGCTGATTCCCTGGCTTAGACTCAAGACGTAGGCCACCTTTCCACAAGCCCCTCAAGAGGAGGCTTCTCTCAGCAATAGGTATGAGGGAGGGACCCTGAGATTGCTGCCTCAATGGGCACACCGAGAAGAAGCCCTGACTCGAAAGGAGGCCGGGTTTCCTTGCAGTGGCTTGAATACAGTCTAGTCTTTCATCTCACAAGGTGAAGGGATGTCTGCACCACCTGTGGAGTCCCTAGAGAAAGCCCTAGGTCCCCGACTCCTTTCGACGGAATGCCTCACATGCCTCTGACACCTCGAGAGGCACGCAGAGCTCACTGCTTCAAAATTTGACGGAGCCTGACTCCTCTTGAACATTGACAGGAATCCCAGTATCCCTGTGGCTACTGGAAAGGGACCCTGGGTCTCCCGACTCACCTCGAGAAGCGTCCCTTTTGCCCTGCCAAGCCTCGAAGAGAGAGACTGAGGTGTCCCTCGTAACTCGACAGGAGTCCTGACTTCGTTGAACAAACACGAGGGTTGAAGGGCCATCCCCGCCGTAAGTCGAGAATGAGAATGTACCCCAGGTCCCCGCCGCAACTCGAGAAAAACCATGAGACTTCCCCCTCCAAGCGAGATGAGGCCCGATTCCCCTGCACTGCATGCAGAGCAATTCCGTGAGCCCCCTGAAACATGTCAGGAGCCTCGACTTGCTTGATGGATGTCGAGACAGTCCGCAAAAACACTGTCACAAGTAGAGAGGGACCCTGAGGTCACACCAGCATCGCGAAGGAGCTCCATGGGCCCCAAATCAACTCGAGATGAGGCCCGCTTCCCCTGCATTGACTCCAGAGCCATCCCCCGTTCCCCATCAAACACGACCTGAGGCTTGACTCCCTTTAGGCAACTCCAGAGGTTCCCCGAGAACAACGGGCCAAGTCTAGAGGAGTACCAAGTTCAGCAGAGCAACTCGAGGACTGCTCCGTGTACCCCAAAAATTGCTCGAGATGAGAGCTGATTCCCTGGCTTAGACTCAAGACGTAGGCCACCTTTCCACAAGCCCCTCAAGAGGAGGCTTCTCTCAGCAATAGGTATGAGGGAGGGACCCTGAGATTGCTGCCTCAATGGGCATATACACCGAGAAGCCCTGACTCGAAAGGAGGCCGGGTTTCCTTGCAGTGGCTTGAATACAGTCTAGTCTTTCATCTCACAAGGTGAAGGGATGTCTGCACCACCTGTGGAGTCCCTAGAGAAAGCCCTAGGTCCCCGACTCCTTTCGACGGAATGCCTCACATGCCTCTGACACCTCGAGAGGCACGCAGAGCTCACTGCTTCAAAATTTGACGGAGCCTGACTCCTCTTGAACATTGACAGGAATCCCAGTATCCCTGTGGCTACTGGAAAGGGACCCTGGGTCTCCCGACTCACCTCGAGAAGCGTCCTTTTGCCCTGCCAAGCCTCGAAGAGACTCCTGAGGTGTCCCTCGTAACTCGACAGGAGTCCTGACTTCGTTGAACAAACACGAGGGTTGAAGGGCCATCCCCGCCGTAAGTCGAGAATGTACCCCAGGTCCCCGCCGCAACTCGAGAAAAAAAAATGAGACTTCCCCCTCCAAGCGAGATGAGGCCCGATTCCCCTGCACTGCATGCAGAGCAATTCCGTGAGCCCCCTGAAACATGTCAGGAGCCTCGACTTGCTTGATGGATGTCGAGACAGTCCGCAAAAACACTGTCACAAGTAGTAGAGAGGGACCCTGAGGTCACACCAGCATCGCGAAGGAGCTCCATGGGCCCCAAATCAACTCGAGATGAGGCCCGCTTCCCCTGCATTGACTCCAGAGCCATCCCCCGTTCCCCATCAAACACGACCTGAGGCTTGACTCCCTTTAGGCAACTCCAGAGGTTCCCCGAGAACAACGGGCCAAGTCTAGAGGAGTACCAAGTTCAGCAGAACTCGAGGACTGCTCCGTGTACCCCAAATTGCCTCGAGATGAGAGAGCTGATGCTCCCTGGCTTAGACTCAAGACGTAGGCCACCTTTCCACAAGCCCCTCAAGAGGAGGCTTCTCTCAGCAATAGGTATGAGGGAGGGACCCTGAGATTGCTGCCTCAATGGGCATATACACCGAGAAGCCCTGACTCGAAAGGAGGCCGGGTTTCCTTGCAGTGGCTTGAATACAGTCTAGTCTTTCATCTCACAAGGTGAAGGGATGTCTGCACCACCTGTGGAGTCCCTAGAGAAAGCCCTAGGTCCCCGACTCCTTTCGACGGAATGCCTCACATGCCTCTGACACCTCGAGAGGCACGCAGAGCTCACTGCTTCAAAATTTGACGGAGCCTGACTCCTCTTGAACATTGACAGGAATCCCAGTATCCCTGTGGCTACTGGAAAGGGACCCTGGGTCTCCCGACTCACCTCGAGAAGCGTCCCCTTTTGCCCTGCCAAGCCTCGAAGAGACTCCTGAGGTGTCCCTCGTAACTCGACAGGAGTCCTGACTTCGTCGAACCAACACGAGGGTTGAAGGGCCATCCCCGCCGTAAGTCGAGAATGTACCCCAGGTCCCCGCCGCAACTCGAGAAAAAACCATGAGACTTCCCCCTCCAAGCGAGATGAGGCCCGATTCCCCTGCACTGCATGCAGAGCAATTCCGTGAGCCCCCTGAAACATGTCAGGAGCCTCGACTTGCTTGATGGATGTCGAGACAGTCCGCAAAAAAAAACACTGTCACAAGTAGAGAGGGACCCTGAGGTCACACCAGCATCGCGAAGGAGCTCCATGGGCCCCAAATCAACTCGAGATGAGGCCCGCTTCCCCCCTGCATTGACTCCAGAGCCATCCCCCGTTCCCCATCAAACACGACCTGAGGCTTGACTCCCTTTAGGCAACTCCAGAGGTTCCCCGAGAACAACGGGCCAAGTCTAGAGGAGTACCAAGTTCAGCAGAGCAACTCGAGGACTGCTCCGTGTACCCCAAATTGCCTCGAGATGAGAGCTGATTCCCTGGCTTAGGCTTAGACTCAAGACGTAGGCCACCTTTCCACAAGCCCCTCAAGAGGAGGCTTCTCTCAGCAATAGGTATGAGGGAGGGACCCTGAGATTGCTGCCTCAATGGGCATATACACCGAGAAGCCCTGACTCGAAAGGAGGCCGGCTTTCCTTGCAGTGGCTTGAATACAGTCTAGTCTTTCATCTCACAAGGTGAAGGGATGTCTGCACCACCTGTGGAGTCCCTAGAGAAAGCCCTAGGTCCCCGACTCCTTTCGACGGAATGCCTCACATGCCTCTGACACCTCGAGAGGCACGCAGAGCTCACTGCTTCAAAATTTGACGGAGCCTGACTCCTCTTGAACATTGACAGGAATCCCAGTATCCCTGTGGCTACTGGAAAGGGACCCTGGGTCTCCCGACTCACCTCGAGAAGCGTCCCTTTTGCCCTGCCAAGCCTCGAAGAGACTCCTGAGGTGTCCCTCGTAACTCGACAGGAGTCCTGACTTCGTTGAACAAACACGAGGGTTGAAGGCCATCCCCGCCGTAAGTCGAGAATGTACCCCAGGTCCCCGCCGCAACTCGAGAAAAACCATGAGACTTCCCCCTCCAAGCGAGATGAGGCCCGATTCCCCTGCACTGCATGCAGAGCAATTCCGTGAGCCCCCTGAAACATGTCAGGAGCCTCGACTTGCTTGATGGATGTCGAGACAGTCCGCAAAAAAAACTGTCACAAGTAGAGAGGGACCCTGAGGTCACACCAGCATCGCGAAGGAGCTCCATGGGCCCCAAATCAACTCGAGATGAGGCCCGCTTCCTCTGCATTGACTCCAGAGCCATCCCCCGTTCCCCATCAAACACGACCTGAGGCTTGACTCCCTTTAGGCAACTCCAGAGGTTCCCCGAGAACAACGGGCCAAGTCTAGAGGAGTACCAAGTTCAGCAGAGCAACTCGAGGACTGCTCCGTGTACCCCAAATTGCCTCGAGATGAGAGCTGATTCCCTGGCTTAGACTCAAGACGTAGGCCACCTTTCCACAAGCCCCTCAAGAGGAGGCTTCTCTCAGCAATAGGTATGAGGGAGGGACCCTGAGATTGCTGCCTCAATGGGCATATACACCGAGAAGCCCTGACTCGAAAGGAGGCCGGCTTTCCTTGCAGTGGCTTGAATACAGTCTAGTCTTTCATCTCACAAGGTGAAGGGATGTCTGCACCACCTGTGGAGTCCCTAGAGAAAGCCCTAGGTCCCCGACTCCTTTCGACGGAATGCCTCACATGCCTCTGACACCTCGAGAGGCACGCAGAGCTCACTGCTTCAAAATTTGACGGAGCCTGACTCCTCTTGAACATTGACAGGAATCCCAGTATCCCTGTGGCTACTGGAAAGGGACCCTGGGTCTCCCGACCTCGAGAAGCGTCCCTTTTGCCCTGCCAAGCCTCGAAGAGACTCCTGAGGTGTCCCTCGTAACTCGACAGGAGTCCTGACTTCGTTGAACAAACACGAGGGTTGAAGGGCCATCCCCGCCGTAAAGTCGAGAATGTACCCCAGGTCCCCGCCGCAACTCGAGAAAAACCATGAGACTTCCCCCTCCAAGCGAGATGAGGCCCGATTCCCCTGCACTGCATGCAGAGCAATTCCGTGAGCCCCCTGAAACATGTCAGGAGCCTCGACTTGCTTGATGGATGTCGAGACAGTCCGCAAAAACACTGTCACAAGTAGAGAGGGACCCTGAGGTCACACCAGCATCGCGAAGGAGCTCCATGGGCCCCAAATCAACTCGAGATGAGGCCCGCTTCCCCTGCATTGACTCCAGAGCCATCCCCCGTTCCCCATCAAACACGACCTGAGGCTTGACTCCCTTTAGGCAACTCCAGAGGTTCCCCGAGAACAACGGGCCAAGTCTAGAGGAGTACCAAGTTCAGCAGAGCAACTCGAGGACTGCTCCGTGTACCCCAAATTGCCTCGAGATGAGAGCTGATTCCCTGGCTTAGACTCAAGACGTAGGCCACCTTTCCACAAGCCCCTCAAGAGGAGGCTTTCTCTCAGCAATAGGTATAGAGGGGGAGGGACCCTGAGATTGCTGCCTCAATGGGCATATACACCGAGAAGCCCTGACTCGAAAGGAGGCCGGGTTTCCTTGCAGTGGCTTGAATACAGTCTAGTCTTTCATCTCACAAGGTGAAGGGATGTCTGCACCACCTGTGGAGTCCCTAGAGAAAGCCCTAGGTCCCCGACTCCTTTCGACGGAATGCCTCACATGCCTCTGACACCTCGAGAGGCACGCAGAGCTCACTGCTTCAAAATTTGACGGAGCCTGACTCCTCTTGAACATTGACAGGAATCCCAGTATCCCTGTGGCTACTGGAAAGGGACCCTGGGTCTCCCGACTCACCTCGAGAAGCGTCCCTTTTGCCCTGCCAAGCCTCGAAGAGACTCCTGAGGTGTCCCTCGTAACTCGACAGGAGTCCTGACTTCGTTGAACAAACACGAGGGTTGAAGGGCCATCCCCCCGTAAGTCGAGAATGTACCCCAGGTCCCCGCGCAACTCGAGAAAAACCATGAGACTTCCCCCTCCAAGCGAGATGAGGCCCGATTCCCCTGCACTGCATGCAGAGCAATTCCGTGAGCCCCCTGAAACATGTCAGGAGCCTCGACTTGCTTGATGGATGTCGAGACAGTCCGCAAAAACACTGTCACAAGTAGAGAGGGACCCTGAGGTCACACCAGCATCGCGAAGGAGCTCCATGGGCCCCAAATCAACTCGAGATGAGGCCCGCTTCCCCTGCATTGACTCCAGAGCCATCCCCCGTTCCCCATCAAACACGACCTGAGGCTTGACTCCCTTTAGGCAACTCCAGAGGTTCCCCGAGAACAACGGGCCAAGTCTAGAGGAGTACCAAGTTCAGCAGAGCAACTCGAGGACTGCTCCGTGTACCCCAAATTGCCTCGAGATGAGAGCTGATTCCCTGGCTTAGACTCAAGACGTAGGCCACCTTTCCACAAGCCCCTCAAGAGGAGGCTTCTCTCAGCAATAGGTATGAGGGAGGGACCCTGGACCCTGAGATTGCTGCTCAATGGGGCATATACACCGAGAAGCCCTGACTCGAAAGGAGGCCGGGTTTCCTTGCAGTGGCTTGAATACAGTCTAGTCTTTCATCTCACAAGGTGAAGGGATGTCTGCACCACCTGTGGAGTCCCTAGAGAAAGCCCTAGGTCCCCGACTCCTTTCGACGGAATGCCTCACATGCCTCTGACACCTCGAGAGGCACGCAGAGCTCACTGCTTCAAAATTTGACGGAGCCTGACTCCTCTTGAACATTGACAGGAATCCCAGTATCCCTGTGGCTACTGGAAAGGGACCCTGGGTCTCCCGACTCACCTCGAGAAGCGTCCCTTTTGCCCTGCCAAGCCTCGAAGAGACTCCTGAGGTGTCCCTCGTAACTCGACAGGAGTCCTGACTTCGTTGAACAAACACGAGGGTTGAAGGGCCATCCCCGCCGTAAGTCGAGAATGTACCCCAGGTCCCCGCCGCAACTCGAGAAAAAAAACCATGAGACTTCCCCCTCCAAGCGAGATGAGGCCCGATTCCCCTGCACTGCATGCAGAGCAATTCCGTGAGCCCCCTGAAACATGTCAGGAGCCTCGACTTGCTTGATGGATGTCGAGACAGTCCGCAAAAAACACTGTCACAAGTAGAGAGGGACCCTGAGGTCACACCAGCATCGCGAAGGAGCTCCATGGGCCCCAAATCAACTCGAGATGAGGCCCGCTTCCCCTGCATTGACTCCAGAGCCATCCCCCGTTCCCCATCAAACACGACCTGAGGCTTGACTCCCTTTAGGCAACTCCAGAGGTTCCCCGAGAACAACGGGCCAAGTCTAGAGGAGTACCAAGTTCAGCAGAGCAACTCGAGGACTGCTCCGTGTACCCCAAATTGCCTCGAGATGAGAGCTGATTCCCTGGCTTAGACTCAAGACGTAGGCCACCTTTCCACAAGCCCCTCAAGAGGAGGCTTCTCTCAGCAATAGGTATGAGGGAGGGACCCTGAGATTGCTGCCTCAATGGGCATATACACCGAGAAGCCCTGACTCGAAAGGAGGCCGGGTTTCCTTGCAGTGGCTTGAATACAGTCTAGTCTTTCATCTCACAAGGTGAAGGGATGTCTGCACCACCTGTGGAGTCCCTAGAGAAAGCCCTAGGTCCCCGACTCCTTTCGACGGAATGCCTCACATGCCTCTGACACCTCGAGAGGCACGCAGAGCTCACTGCTTCAAAATTTGACGGAGCCTGACTCCTCTTGAACATTGACAGGAATCCCAGTATCCCTGTGGCTACTGGAAAGGGACCCTGGGTCTCCCGACTCACCTCGAGAAGCGTCCCTTTTGCCCTGCCAAGCCTCGAAGAGACTCCTGAGGTGTCCCTCGTAACTCGACAGGAGTCCTGACTTCGTTGAACAAACACGAGGGTTGAAGGGCCATCCCCGCCGTAAGTCGAGAATGTACCCCAGGTCCCCGCCGCAACTCGAGAAAAACCATGAGACTTCCCCCTCCAACGAGATGAGGCCCGATTCCCCTGCACTGCATGCAGAGCAATTCCGTGAGCCCCCTGAAACATGTCAGGAGCCTCGACTTGCTTGATGGATGTCGAGACAGTCCGCAAAAACACTGTCACAAGTAGAGAGGGACCCTGAGGTCACACCAGCATCGCGAAGGAGCTCCATGGGCCCCAAATCAACTCGAGATGAGGCCCGCTTCCCCTGCATTGACTCCAGAGCCATCCCCCGTTCCCCATCAAACACGACCTGAGGCTTGACTCCCTTTAGGCAACTCCAGAGGTTCCCCGAGAACAACGGGCCAAGTCTAGAGGAGTACCAAGTTCAGCAGAGCAACTCGAGGACTGCTCCGTGTACCCCAAATTGCCTCGAGATGAGAGCTGATTCCCTGGCTTAGACTCAAGACGTAGGCCACCTTTCCACAAGCCCCTCAAGAGGAGGCTTCTCTCAGCAATAGGTATGAGGGAGGGACCCTGAGATTGCTGCCTCAATGGGCATATACAGAGAAGCCCTGACTCGAAAGGAGGCCGGGTTTCCTTGCAGTGGCTTGAATACAGTCTAGTCTTTCATCTCACAAGGTGAAGGGATGTCTGCACCACCTGTGGAGTCCCTAGAGAAAGCCCTAGGTCCCCGACTCCTTTCGACGGAATGCCTCACATGCCTCTGACACCTCGAGAGGCACGCAGAGCTCACTGCTTCAAAATTTGACGGAGCCTGACTCCTCTTGAACATTGACAGGAATCCCAGTATCCCTGTGGCTACTGGAAAGGGACCCTGGGTCTCCCGACTCACCTCGAGAAGCGTCCCTTTTGCCCTGCCAAGCCTCGAAGAGACTCCTGAGGTGTCCCTCGTAACTCGACAGGAGTCCTGACTTCGTTGAACAAACACGAGGGTTGAAGGGCCATCCCCGCGTAAGTCGAGAATGTACCCCAGGTCCCCGCCGCAACTCGAGAAAAAAATGAGACTTCCCCCTCCAAGCGAGATGAGGCCCCGATTCCCCTGCACTGCTGCATGCAGAGCAATTCCGTGAGCCCCCTGAAACATGTCAGGAGCCTCGACTTGCTTGATGGATGTCGAGACAGTCCGCAAAAACACTGTCACAAGTAGAGAGGGACCCTGAGGTCACACCAGCATCGCGAAGGAGCTCCATGGGCCCCAAATCAACTCGAGATGAGGCCCGCTTCCCCTGCATTGACTCCAGAGCCATCCCCCGTTCCCCATCAAACACGACCTGAGGCTTGACTCCCTTTAGGCAACTCCAGAGGTTCCCCGAGAACAACGGGCCAAGTCTAGAGGAGTACCAAGTTCAGCAGAGCAACTCGAGGACTGCTCCGTGTACCCCAAATTGCCTCGAGATGAGAGCTGATTCCCTGGCTTAGACTCAAGACGTAGGCCACCTTTCCACAAGCCCCTCAAGAGGAGGCTTCTCTCAGCAATAGGTATGAGGGAGGGACCCTGAGATTGCTGCCTCAATGGGCATATACACCGAGAAGCCCTGACTCGAAAGGAGGCCGGGTTTCCTTGCAGTGGCTTGAATACAGTCTAGTCTTTCATCTCACAAGGTGAAGGGATGTCTGCACCACCTGTGGAGTCCCTAGAGAAAGCCCTAGGTCCCCGACTCCTTTCGACGGAATGCCTCACATGCCTCTGACACCTCGAGAGGCACGCAGAGCTCACTGCTTCAAAATTTGACGGAGCCTGACTCCTCTTGAACATTGACAGGAATCCCAGTCCCAGTATCCCTGTGGCTACTGGAAAGGGACCCTGGGTCTCCCGACTCACCTCGAGAAGCGTCCCTTTTGCCCTGCCAAGCCTCGAGAGACTCCTGAGGTGTCCCTCGTAACTCGACAGGAGTCCTGACTTCGTTGAACAAACACGAGGGTTGAAGGGCCATCCCCGCCGTAAGTCGAGAATGTACCCCAGGTCCCCGCCGCAACTCGAGAAAAACCATGAGACTTCCCCCTCCAAGCGAGATGAGGCCCGATTCCCCTGCACTGCATGCAGAGCAATTCCGTGAGCCCCCTGAAACATGTCAGGAGCCTCGACTTGCTTGATGGATGTCGAGACAGTCCGCAAAAAAAACACTGTCACAAGTAGAGAGGGACCCTGAGGTCACACCAGCATCGCGAAGGAGCTCCATGGGCCCCAAATCAACTCGAGATGAGGCCCGCTTCCCCTGCATTGACTCCAGAGCCATCCCCCGTTCCCCATCAAACACGACCTGAGGCTTGACTCCCTTTAGGCAACTCCAGAGGTTCCCCGAGAACAACGGGCCAAGTCTAGAGGAGTACCAAGTTCAGCAGAGCAACTCGAGGACTGCTCCGTGTACCCCAAATTGCCTCGAGATGAGAGCTGATTCCCTGGCTTAGACTCAAGACGTAGGCCACCTTTCCACAAGCCCCTCAAGAGGAGGCTTCTCTCAGCAATAGGTATGAGGGAGGGACCCTGAGATTGCTGCCTCAATGGGCATATACACCGAGAAGCCCTGACTCGAAAGGAGGCCGGGTTTCCTTGCAGTGGCTTGAATACAGTCTAGTCTTTCATCTCACAAGGTGAAGGGATGTCTGCACCACCTGTGGAGTCCCTAGAGAAAGCCCTAGGTCCCCGACTCCTTTCGACGGAATGCCTCACATGCCTCTGACACCTCGAGAGGCACGCAGAGCTCACTGCTTCAAAATTTGACGGAGCCTGACTCCTCTTGAACATTGACAGGAATCCCAGTATCCCTGTGGCTACTGGAAAGGGACCCTGGGTCTCCCGACTCACCTCGAGAAGCGTCCCTTTTGCCCTGCCAAGCCTCGAAGAGACTCCTGAGGTGTCCCTCGTAACTCGACAGGAGTCCTGACTTCGTTGAACAAACACGAGGGTTGAAGGGCCATCCCCGCCGTAAGTCGAGAATGTACCCCAGGTCCCCGCCGCAACTCGAGAAAAACCATGAGACTTCCCCCTCCAAGCGAGATGAGGCCCGATTCCCCTGCACTGCATGCAGAGCAATTCCGTGAGCCCTGAAACATGTCAGGAGCCTCGACTTGCTTGATGGATGTCGAGACAGTCCGCAAAAACACTGTCACAAGTAGAGAGGGACCCTGAGGTCACACCAGCATCGCGAAGGAGCTCCATGGGCCCCAAATCAACTCGAGATGAGGCCCGCTTCCCCTGCATTGACTCCAGAGCCATCCCCCGTTCCCCATCAAACACGACCTGAGGCTTGACTCCCTTTAGGCAACTCCAGAGGTTCCCCGAAACAACGGGCCAAGTCTAGAGGAGTACCAAGTTCAGCAGAGCAACTCGAGGACTGCTCCGTGTACCCCAAATTGCCTCGAGATGAGAGCTGATTCCCTGGCTTAGACTCAAGACGTAGGCCACCTTTCCACAAGCCCCTCAAGAGGAGGCTTCTCTCAGCAATAGGTATGAGGGAGGGACCCTGAGATTGCTGCCTCAATGGGCATATACACCGAGAAGCCCTGACTCGAAAGGAGGCCGGGTTTCCTTGCAGTGGCTTGAATACAGTCTAGTCTTTCATCTCACAAGGTGAAGGGATGTCTGCACCACCTGTGGAGTCCCTAGAGAAAGCCCTAGGTCCCCGACTCCTTTCGACGGAATGCCTCACATGCCTCTGACACCTCGAGAGGCACGCAGAGCTCACTGCTTCAAAATTTGACGGAGCCTGACTCCTCTTGAACATTGACAGGAATCCCAGTATCCCTGTGGCTACTGGAAAGGGACCCTGGGTCTCCCGACTCACCTCGAGAAGCGTCCCTTTTGCCCTGCCAAGCCTCGAAGAGACTCCTGAGGTGTCCCTCGTAACTCGACAGGAGTCCTGACTTCGTTGAACAAACACGAGGGTTGAAGGGCCATCCCCGCCGTAAGTCGAGAATGTACCCCAGGTCCCCGCCGCAACTCGAGAAAAACCATGAGACTTCCCCCTCCAAGCGAGATGAGGCCCGATTCCCCTGCACTGCATGCAGAGCAATTCCGTGAGCCCCCTGAAACATGTCAGGAGCCTCGACTTGCTTGATGGATGTCGAGACAGTCCGCAAAAACACTGTCACAAGTAGAGAGGGACCCTGAGGTCACACCAGCATCGCGAAGGAGCTCCATGGGCCCCAAATCAACTCGAGATGAGGCCCGCTTCCCCTGCATTGACTCCAGAGCCATCCCCCGTTCCCCATCAAACACGACCTGAGGCTTGACTCCCTTTAGGCAACTCCAGAGGTTCCCCGAGAACAACGGGCCAAGTCTAGAGGAGTACCAAGTTCAGCAGAGCAACTCGAGGACTGCTCCGTGTACCCCAAATTGCCTCGAGATGAGAGCTGATTCCCTGGCTTAGACTCAAGACGTAGGCCACCTTTCCACAAGCCCCTCAAGAGGAGGCTTCTCTCAGCAATAGGTATGAGGGAGGGACCCTGAGATTGCTGCCTCAATGGGCATATACACCGAGAAGCCCTGACTCGAAAGGAGGCCGGGTTTCCTTGCAGTGGCTTGAATACAGTCTAGTCTTTCATCTCACAAGGTGAAGGGATGTCTGCACCACCTGTGGAGTCCCTAGAGAAAGCCCTAGGTCCCCGACTCCTTTCGACGGAATGCCTCACATGCCTCTGACACCTCGAGAGGCACGCAGAGCTCACTGCTTCAAAATTTGACGGAGCCTGACTCCTCTTGAACATTGACAGGAATCCCAGTATCCCTGTGGCTACTGGAAAGGGACCCTGGGTCTCCCGACTCACCTCGAGAAGCGTCCCTTTTGCCCTGCCAAGCCTCGAAGAGACTCCTGAGGTGTCCCTCGTAACTCGACAGGAGTCCTGACTTCGTTGAACAAACACGAGGGTTTGAAGGGCCATCCCCGCCGTAAGTCGAGAATGTACCCCAGGTCCCCGCCGCAACTCGAGAAAAAACCATGAGACTTCCCCCTCCAAGCGAGATGAGGCCCGATTCCCCTGCACTGCATGCAGAGCAATTCCGTGAGCCCCCTGAAACATGTCAGGAGCCTCGACTTGCTTGATGGATGTCAAACAGTCCGCAAAAACACTGTCACAAGTAGAGAGGGACCCTGAGGTCACACCAGCATCGCGAAGGAGCTCCATGGGCCCCAAATCAACTCGAGATGAGGCCCGCTTCCCCTGCATTGACTCCAGAGCCATCCCCCGTTCCCCATCAAACACGACCTGAGGCTTGACTCCCTTTAGGCAACTCCAGAGGTTCCCCGAGAACAACGGGCCAAGTCTAGAGGAGTACCAAGTTCAGCAGAGCAACTCGAGGACTGCTCCGTGTACCCCAAATTGCCTCGAGATGAGAGCTGATTCCCTGGCTTAGACTCAAGACGTAGGCCACCTTTCCACAAGCCCCTCAAGAGGAGGCTTCTCTCAGCAATAGGTATGAGGGAGGGACCCTGAGATTGCTGCCTCAATGGGCATATACACCGAGAAGCCCTGACTCGAAAGGAGGCCGGGTTTCCTTGCAGTGGCTTGAATACAGTCTAGTCTTTCATCTCACAAGGTGAAGGGATGTCTGCACCACCTGTGGAGTCCCTAGAGAAAGCCCTAGGTCCCCGACTCCTTTCGACGGAATGCCTCACATGCCTCTGACACCTCGAGAGGCACGCAGAGCTCACTGCTTCAAAATTTGACGGAGCCTGACTCCTCTTGAACATTGACAGGAATCCCAGTATCCCTGTGGCTACTGGAAAGGGACCCTGGGTCTCCCGACTCACCTCGAGAAGCGTCCCTTTTGCCCTGCCAAGCCTCGAAGAGACTCCTGAGGTGTCCCTCGTAACTCGACAGGAGTCCTGACTTCGTTGAACAAACACGAGGGTTGAAGGGCCATCCCCGCCGTAAGTCGAGAATGTACCCCAGGTCCCCGCCGCAACTCGAGAAAAACCATGAGACTTCCCCCTCCAAGCGAGATGAGGCCCGATTCCCCTGCACTGCATGCAGAGCAATTCCGTGAGCCCCCTGAAACATGTCAGGAGCCTCGACTTGCTTGATGGATGTCGAGACAGTCCGCAAAAAACACTGTCACAAGTAGAGAGGGACCCTGAGGTCACACCAGCATCGCGAAGGAGCTCCATGGGCCCCAAATCAACTCGAGATGAGGCCCGCTTCCCCTGCATTGACTCCAGAGCCATCCCCCGTTCCCCATCAAACACGACCTGAGGCTTGACTCCCTTTAGGCAACTCCAGAGGTTCCCCGAGAACAACGGGCCAAGTCTAGAGGAGTACCAAGTTCAGCAGAGCAACTCGAGGACTGCTCCGTGTACCCCAAATTGCCTCGAGATGAGAGCTGATTCCCTGGCTTAGACTCAAGACGTAGGCCACCTTTCCACAAGCCCCTCAAGAGGAGGCTTCTCTCAGCAATAGGTATGAGGGAGGGACCCTGAGATTGCTGCCTCAATGGGCATATACACCGAGAAGCCCTGACTCGAAAGGAGGCCGGGTTTCCTTGCAGTGGCTTGAATACAGTCTAGTCTTTCATCTCACAAGGTGAAGGGATGTCTGCACCACCTGTGGAGCCCTAGAGAAAGCCCTAGGTCCCCGACTCCTTTCGACGGAATGCCTCACATGCCTCTGACACCTCGAGAGGCACGCAGAGCTCACTGCTTCAAAATTTGACGGAGCCTGACTCCTCTTGAACATTGACAGGAATCCCAGTATCCCTGTGGCTACTGGAAAGGGACCCTGGGTCTCCCGACTCACCTCGAGAAGCGTCCCTTTTGCCCTGCCAAGCCTCGAAGAGACTCCTGAGGTGTCCCTCGTAACTCGACAGGAGTCCTGACTTCGTTGAACAAACACGAGGGTTGAAGGGCCATCCCCGCCGTAAGTCGAGAATGTACCCCAGGTCCCCGCCGCAACTCGAGAAAAACCATGAGACTTCCCCCTCCAAGCGAGATGAGGCCCGATTCCCCTGCACTGCATGCAGAGCAATTCCGTGAGCCCCCTGAAACATGTCAGGAGCCTCGACTTGCTTGATGGATGTCGAGACAGTCCGCAAAAACACTGTCACAAGTAGAGAAGGACCCTGAGGTCACACCAGCATCGCGAAGGAGCTCCATGGGCCCCAAATCAACTCGAGATGAGGCCCGCTTCCCCTGCATTGACTCCAGAGCCATCCCCCGTTCCCCATCAAACACGACCTGAGGCTTGACTCCCTTTAGGCAACTCCAGAGGTTCCCCGAGAACAACGGGCCAAGTCTAGAGGAGTACCAAGTTCAGCAGAGCAACTCGAGGACTGCTCCGTGTACCCCAAATTGCCTCGAGATGAGAGCTGATTCCCTGGCTTAGACTCAAGACGTAGGCCACCTTTCCACAAGCCCCTCAAGAGGAGGCTTCTCTCAGCAATAGGTATGAGGGAGGGACCCTGAGATTGCTGCCTCAATGGGCATATACACCGAGAAGCCCTGACTCGAAAGGAGGCCGGGTTTCCTTGCAGTGGCTTGAATACAGTCTAGTCTTTCATCTCACAAGGTGAAGGGATGTCTGCACCACCTGTGGAGTCCCTAGAGAAAGCCCTAGGTCCCCCGACTCCTTTCGACGGAATGCCTCACATGCCTCTGACACCTCGAGAGGCACGCAGAGCTCACTGCTTCAAAATTTGACGGAGCCTGACTCCTCTTGAACATTGACAGGAATCCCAGTATCCCTGTGGCTACTGGAAAGGGACCCTGGGTCTCCCGACTCACCTCGAGAAGCGTCCTTTTGCCCTGCCAAGCCTCGAAGAGACTCCTGAGGTGTCCCTCGTAACTCGACAGGAGTCCTGACTTCGTTGAACAAAACACGAGGGTTGAAGGGCCATCCCCGCCGTAAGTCGAGAATGTACCCCAGGTCCCCGCCGCAACTCGAGAAAAACCATGAGACTTCCCCCTCCAAGCGAGATGAGGCCCGATTCCCCTGCACTGCATGCAGAGCAATTCCGTGAGCCCCCTGAAACATGTCAGGAGCCTCGACTTGCTTGATGGATGTCGAGACAGTCCGCAAAAACACTGTCACAAGTAGAGAGGGACCCTGAGGTCACACCAGCATCATCGCGAAGGAGCTCCATGGGCCCCAAATCAACTCGAGATGAGGCCCGCTTCCCCTGCATTGACTCCAGAGCCATCCCCCGTTCCCCATCAAACACGACCTGAGGCTTGACTCCCTTTAGGCAACTCCAGAGGTTCCCCGAGAACAACGGGCCAAGTCTAGAGGAGTACCAAGTTCAGCAGAGCAACTCGAGGACTGCTCCGTGTACCCCAAATTGCCTCGAGATGAGAGCTGATTCCCTGGCTTAGACTCAAGACGTAGGCCACCTTTCCACAAGCCCCTCAAGAGGAGGCTTCTCTCAGCAATAGGTATGAGGGAGGGACCCTGAGATTGCTGCCTCAATGGGCATATACACCGAGAAGCCCTGACTCGAAAGGAGGCCGGGTTTCCTTGCAGTGGCTTGAATACAGTCTAGTCTTTCATCTCACAAGGTGAAGGGATGTCTGCACCACCTGTGGAGTCCCTAGAGAAAGCCCTAGGTCCCCGACTCCTTTCGACGACGGAATGCCTCACATGCCTCTGACACCTCGAGAGGCACGCAGAGCTCACTGCTTCAAAATTTGACGGAGCCTGACTCCTCTTGAACATTGACAGGAATCCCAGTATCCCTGTGGCTACTGGAAAGGGACCCTGGGTCTCCCGACTCACCTCGAGAAGCGTCCCTTTTGCCCTGCCAAGCCTCGAAGAGACTCCTGAGGTGTCCCTCGTAACTCGACAGGAGTCCTGACTTCGTTGAACAAACACGAGGGTTGAAGGGCCATCCCCGCCGTAAGTCGAGAATGTACCCCAGGTCCCCGCCGCAACTCGAGAAAAACCATGAGACTTCCCCCTCCAAGCGAGATGAGGCCCGATTCCCCTGCACTGCATGCAGAGCAATTCCGTGAGCCCCCTGAAACATGTCAGGAGCCTCGACTTGCTTGATGGATGTCGAGACAGTCCGCAAAAACACTGTCACAAGTAGAGAGGGACCCTGAGGTCACACCAGCATCGCGAAGGAGCTCCATGGGCCCCAAATCAACTCGAGATGAGGCCCGCTTCCCCTGCATTGACTCCAGAGCCATCCCCCGTTCCCCATCAAACACGACCTGAGGCTTGACTCCCTTTAGGCAACTCCAGAGGTTCCCCGAGAACAACGGGCCAAGTCTAGAGGAGTACCAAGTTCAGCAGAGCAACTCGAGGACTGCTCCGTGTACCCCAAATTGCCTCGAGATGAGAGCTGATTCCCTGGCTTAGACTCAAGACGTAGGCCACCTTTCCACAAGCCCCTCAAGAGGAGGCTTCTCTCAGCAATAGGTATGAGGGAGGGACCCTGAGATTGCTGCCTCAATGGGCATATACACCGAGAAGCCCTGACTCGAAAGGAGGCCGGGTTTCCTTGCAGTGGCTTGAATACAGTCTAGTCTTTCATCTCACAAGGTGAAGGGATGTCTGCACCACCTGTGGAGTCCCTAGAGAAAGCCCTAGGTCCCCGACTCCTTTCGACGGAATGCCTCACATGCCTCTGACACCTCGAGAGGCACGCAGAGCTCACTGCTTCAAAATTTGACGGAGCCTGACTCCTCTTGAACATTGACAGGAATCCCAGTATCCCTGTGGCTACTGGAAAGGGACCCTGGGTCTCCCGACTCACCTCGAGAAGCGTTCCTTTTGCCCTGCCAAGCCTCGAAGAGACTCCTGAGGTGTCCCTCGTAACTCGACAGGAGTCCTGACTTCGTTGAACAAACACGAGGGTTGAAGGGCCATCCCCGCCGTAAGTCGAGAATGTACCCCAGGTCCCCGCCGCAACTCGAGAAAAACCATGAGACTTCCCCCTCCAAGCGAGATGAGGCCCGATTCCCCTGCACTGCATGCAGAGCAATTCCGTGAGCCCCCTGAAACATGTCAGGAGCCTCGACTTGCTTGATGGATGTCGAGACAGTCCGCAAAAACACTGTCACAAGTAGAGAGGGACCCTGAGGTCACACCAGCATCGCGAAGGAGCTCCATGGGCCCCAAATCAACTCGAGATGAGGCCCGCTTCCCCTGCATTGACTCCAGAGCCATCCCCCGTTCCCCATCAAACACGACCTGAGGCTTGACTCCCTTTAGGCAACTCCAGAGGTTCCCCGAGAACAACGGGCCAAGTCTAGAGGAGTACCAAGTTCAGCAGAGCAACTCGAGGACTGCTGCTCCGTGTACCCCAAATTGCCTCGAGATGAGAGCTGATTCCCTGGCTTAGACTCAAGACGTAGGCCACCTTTCCACAAGCCCCTCAAGAGGAGGCTTCTCTCAGCAATAGGTATGAGGGAGGGACCCTGAGATTGCTGCCTCAATGGGCATATACACCGAGAAGCCCTGACTCGAAAGGAGGCCGGGTTTCCTTGCAGTGGCTTGAATACAGTCTAGTCTTTCATCTCACAAGGTGAAGGGATGTCTGCACCACCTGTGGAGTCCCTAGAGAAAGCCCTAGGTCCCCGACTCCTTTCGACGGAATGCCTCACATGCCTCTGACACCTCGAGAGGCACGCAGAGCTCACTGCTTCAAAATTTGACGGAGCCTGACTCCTCTTGAACATTGACAGGAATCCCAGTATCCCTGTGGCTACTGGAAAGGGACCCTGGGTCTCCCGACTCACCTCGAGAAGCGTCCCTTTTGCCCTGCCAAGCCTCGAAGAGACTCCTGAGGTGTCCCTCGTAACTCGACAGGAGTCCTGACTTCGTTGAACAAACACGAGGGTTGAAGGGCCATCCCCGCCGTAAGTCGAGAATGTACCCCAGGTCCCCGCCGCAACTCGAGAAAAACCATGAGACTTCCCCCTCCAAAGCGAGATGAGGCCCGATTCCCCTGCACTGCATGCAGAGCAATTCCGTGAGCCCCCCTGAAACATGTCAGGAGCCTCGACTTGCTTGATGGATGTCGAGACAGTCCGCAAAAACACTGTCACAAGTAGAGAGGGACCCTGAGGTCACACCAGCATCGCGAAGGAGCTCCATGGGCCCCAAATCAACTCGAGATGAGGCCCGCTTCCCCCCATTTGACTCCAGAGCCATCCCCCGTTCCCCATCAAACACGACCTGAGGCTTGACTCCCTTTAGGCAACTCCAGAGGTTCCCCGAGAACAACGGGCCAAGTCTAGAGGAGTACCAAGTTCAGCAGAGCAACTCGAGGACTGCTCCGTGTACCCCAAATTGCCTCGAGATGAGAGCTGATTCCCTGGCTTAGACTCAAGACGTAGGCCACCTTTCCACAAGCCCCTCAAGAGGAGGCTTCTCTCAGCAATAGGTATGAGGGAGGGACCCTGAGATTGCTGCCTCAATGGGCATATACACCGAGAAGCCCTGACTCGAAAGGAGGCCGGGTTTCCTTGCAGTGGCTTGAATACAGTCTAGTCTTTCATCTCACAAGGTGAAGGGATGTCTGCACCACCTGTGGAGTCCCTAGAGAAAGCCCTAGGTCCCCGACTCCTTTCGACGGAATGCCTCACATGCCTCTGACACCTCGAGAGGCACGCAGAGCTCACTGCTTCAAAATTTGACGGAGCCTGACTCCTCTTGAACATTGACAGGAATCCCAGTATCCCTGTGGCTACTGGAAAGGGACCCTGGGTCTCCCGACTCACCTCGAGAAGCGTCCCTTTTGCCCTGCCAAGCCTCGAAGAGACTCCTGAGGTGTCCCTCGTAACTCGACAGGAGTCCTGACTTCGTTGAACAAACACGAGGGTTGAAGGGCCATCCCCGCCGTAAGTCGAGAATGTACCCCAGGTCCCCGCCGCAACTCGAGAAAAAAAAATGAGACTTCCCCCTCCAAGCGAGATGAGGCCCGATTCCCCTGCACTGCATGCAGCAGAGCAATTCCGTGAGCCCCCTGAAACATGTCAGGAGCCTCGACTTGCTTGATGGATGTCGAGACAGTCCGCAAAAAAACTGTCACAAGTAGAGAGGGGGACCCTGAGGTCACACCAGCATCGCGAAGGAGCTCCATGGGCCCCAAATCAACTCGAGATGAGGCCCGCTTCCCCTGCATTGACTCCAGAGCCATCCCCCGTTCCCCATCAAACACGACCTGAGGCTTGACTCCCTTTAGGCAACTCCAGAGGTTCCCCGAGAACAACGGGCCAAGTCTAGAGGAGTACCAAGTTCAGCAGAGCAACTCGAGGACTGCTCCGTGTACCCCAAATTGCCTCGAGATGAGAGCTGATTCCCTGGCTTAGACTCAAGACGTAGGCCACCTTTCCACAAGCCCCAAGAGGAGGCTTCTCTCAGCAATAGGTATGAGGGAGGGACCCTGAGATTGCTGCCTCAATGGGCATATACACCGAGAAGCCCTGACTCGAAAGGAGGCCGGGTTTCCTTGCAGTGGCTTGAATACAGTCTAGTCTTTCATCTCACAAGGTGAAGGGATGTCTGCACCACCTGTGGAGTCCCTAGAGAAAGCCCTAGGTCCCCGACTCCTTTCGACGGAATGCCTCACATGCCTCTGACACCTCGAGAGGCACGCAGAGCTCACTGCTTCAAAATTTGACGGAGCCTGACTCCTCTTGAACATTGACAGGAATCCCAGTATCCCTGTGGCTACTGGAAAGGGACCCTGGGTCTCCCGACTCACCTCGAGAAGCGTCCTTTTGCCCTGCCAAGCCTCGAAGAGACTCCTGAGGTGTCCCTCGTAACTCGACAGGAGTCCTGACTTCGTTGAACAAACACGAGGGTTGAAGGGCCATCCCCGCCGTAAGTCGAGAATGTACCCCAGGTCCCCGCCGCAACTCGAGAAAAAAAACATGAGACTTCCCCCTCCAAGCGAGATGAGGCCCGATTCCCCTGCACTGCATGCAGAGCAATTCCGTGAGCCCCCTGAAACATGTGTCAGGAGCCTCGACTTGCTTGATGGATGTCGAGACAGTCCGCAAAAACACTGTCACAAGTAGAGAGGGACCCTGAGGTCACACCAGCATCGCGAAGGAGCTCCATGGGCCCCAAATCAACTCGAGATGAGGCCCGCTTCCCCTGCATTGACTCCAGAGCCATCCCCCGTTCCCCATCAAACACGACCTGAGGCTTGACTCCCTTTAGGCAACTCCAGAGGTTCCCCGAGAACAACGGGCCAAGTCTAGAGGAGTACCAAGTTCAGCAGAGCAACTCGAGGACTGCTCCGTGTACCCCAAATTGCCTCGAGATGAGAGCTGATTCCCTGGCTTAGACTCAAGACGTAGGCCACCTTTCCACAAGCCCCTCAAGAGGAGGCTTCTCTCAGCAATAGGTATGAGGGAGGGACCCTGAGATTGCTGCCTCAATGGGCATATACACCGAGAAGCCCTGACTCGAAAGGAGGCCGGGTTTCCTTGCAGTGGCTTGAATACAGTCTAGTCTTTCATCTCACAAGGTGAAGGGATGTCTGCACCACCTGTGGAGTCCCTAGAGAAAGCCCTAGGTCCCCGACTCCTTTCGACGGAATGCCTCACATGCCTCTGACACCTCGAGAGGCACGCAGAGCTCACTGCTTCAAAATTTGACGGAGCCTGACTCCTCTTGAACATTGACAGGAATCCCAGTATCCCTGTGGCTACTGGAAAGGGACCCTGGGTCTCCCGACTCACCTCGAGAAGCGTCCTTTTGCCCTGCCAAGCCTCGAAGAGACTCCTGAGGTGTCCCTCGTAACTCGACAGGAGTCCTGACTTCGTTGAACAAAACACGAGGGTTGAAGGGCCATCCCCGCCGTAAGTCGAGAATGTACCCCAGGTCCCCCGCAACTCGAGAAAAAACCATGAGACTTCCCCCTCCAAGCGAGATGAGGCCCGATTCCCCTGCACTGCATGCAGAGCAATTCCGTGAGCCCCCTGAAACATGTCAGGAGCCTCGACTTGCTTGATGGATGTCGAGACAGTCCGCAAAAACACTGTCACAAGTAGAGAGGGACCCTGAGGTCACACCAGCATCGCGAAGGAGCTCCATGGGCCCCAAATCAACTCGAGATGAGGCCCGCTTCCCCTGCATTGACTCCAGAGCCATCCCCCGTTCCCCATCAAACACGACCTGAGGCTTGACTCCCTTTAGGCAACTCCAGAGGTTCCCCGAGAACAACGGGCCAAGTCTAGAGGAGTACCAAGTTCAGCAGAGCAACTCGAGGACTGCTCCGTGTACCCCAAATTGCCTCGAGATGAGAGCTGATTCCCTGGCTTAGACTCAAGACGTAGGCCACCTTTCCACAAGCCCCTCAAGAGGAGGCTTCTCTCAGCAATAGGTATGAGGGAGGGACCCTGAGATTGCTGCCTCAATGGGCATATACACCGAGAAGCCCTGACTCGAAAGGAGGCCGGGTTTCCTTGCAGTGGCTTGAATACAGTCTAGTCTTTCATCTCACAAGGTGAAGGGATGTCTGCACCACCTGTGGAGTCCCTAGAAAAAGCCCTAGGTCCCCGACTCCTTTCGACGACGGAATGCCTCACATGCCTCTGACACCTCGAGAGGCACGCAGAGCTCACTGCTTCAAAATTTGACGGAGCCTGACTCCTCTTGAACATTGACAGGAATCCCAGTATCCCTGTGGCTACTGGAAAGGGAAAGGGAACCTGGGTCTCCCGACTCACCTCGAGAAGCGTCCCTTTTGCCCTGCCAAGCCTCGAAGAGACTCCTGAGGTGTCCCTCGTAACTCGACAGGAGTCCTGACTTCGTTGAACAAACACGAGGGTTGAAGGGCCATCCCCGCCGTAAGTCGAGAATGTACCCCAGGTCCCCGCCGCAACTCGAGAAAAAACCATGAGACTTCCCCCTCCAAGCGAGATGAGGCCCGATTCCCCTGCACTGCATGCAGAGCAAATTCCGTGAGCCCCCTGAAACATGTCAGGAGCCTCGACTTGCTTGATGGATGTCGAGACAGTCCGCAAAAACACTGTCACAAGTAGAGAGGGACCCTGAGGTCACACCAGCATCGCGAAGGAGCTCCATGGGCCCCAAATCAACTCGAGATGAGGCCCGCTTCCCCTGCATTGACTCCAGAGCCATCCCCCGTTCCCCATCAAACACGACCTGAGGCTTGACTCCCTTTAGGCAACTCCAGAGGTTCCCGAGAACAACAACGGGCCAAGTCTAGAGGAGTACCAAGTTCAGCAGAGCAACTCGAGGACTGCTCCGTGTACCCCAAATTGCCTCGAGATGAGAGCTGATTCCCTGGCTTAGACTCAAGACGTAGGCCACCTTTCCACAAGCCCCTCAAGAGGAGGCTTCTCTCAGCAATAGGTATGAGGGAGGGACCCTGAGATTGCTGCCTCAATGGGCATATACACCGAGAAGCCCTGACTCGAAAGGAGGCCGGGTTTCCTTGCAGTGGCTTGAATACAGTCTAGTCTTTCATCTCACAAGGTGAAGGGATGTCTGCACCACCTGTGGAGTCCCTAGAGAAAGCCCTAGGTCCCCGACTCCTTTCGACGGAATGCCTCACATGCCTCTGACACCTCGAGAGGCACGCAGAGCTCACTGCTTCAAAATTTGACGGAGCCTGACTCCTCTTGAACATTGACAGGAATCCCAGTATCCCTGTGGCTACTGGAAAGGGACCCTGGGTCTCCCGACTCACCTCGAGAAGCGTCCCTTTTGCCCTGCCAAGCCTCGAAGAGACTCCTGAGGTGTCCCTCGTAACTCGACAGGAGTCCTGACTTCGTTGAACAAACACGAGGGTTGAAGGGCCATCCCCGCCGTAAGTCGAGAATGTACCCCAGGTCCCCGCCGCAACTCGAGAAAAACCATGAGACTTCCCCCTCCAAGCGAGATGAGGCCCGATTCCCCTGCACTGCATGCAGAGCATGCAGAGCAGATTCCGTGAGCCCCCTGAAACATGTCAGGAGCCTCGACTTGCTTGATGGATGTCGAGACAGTCCGCAAAAACACTGTCACAAGTAGAGAGGGACCCTGAGGTCACACCAGCATCGCGAAGGAGCTCCATGGGCCCCAAATCAACTCGAGATGAGGCCCGCTTCCCCTGCATTGACTCCAGAGCCATCCCCCGTTCCCCATCAAAAACACGACCTGAGGCTTGACTCCCTTTAGGCAACTCCAGAGGTTCCCCGAGAACAAACGGGCCAAGTCTAGAGTACCAAGTTCAGCAGAGCAACTCGAGGACTGCTCCGTGTACCCCAAATTGCCTCGAGATGAGAGCTGATTCCCTGGCTTAGACTCAAGACGTAGGCCACCTTTCCACAAGCCCCTCAAGAGGAGGCTTCTCTCAGCAATAGGTATGAGGGAGGGACCCTGAGATTGCTGCCTCAATGGGCATATACACCGAGAAGCCCTGACTCGAAAGGAGGCCGGGTTTCCTTGCAGTGGCTTGAATACAGTCTAGTCTTTCATCTCACAAGGTGAAGGGATGTCTGCACCACCTGTGGAGTCCCTAGAGAAAGCCCTAGGTCCCCGACTCCTTTCGACGGAATGCCTCACATGCCTCTGACACCTCGAGAGGCACGCAGAGCTCACTGCTTCAAAATTTGACGGAGCCTGACTCCTCTTGAACATTGACAGGAATCCCAGTATCCCTGTGGCTACTGGAAAGGGACCCTGGGTCTCCCGACTCACCTCGAGAAGCGTCCTTTGCCCTGCCAAGCCTCGAAGAGACTCCTGAGGTGTCCCTCGTAACTCGACAGGAGTCCTGACTTCGTTGAACAAACACGAGGGTTGAAGGGCCATCCCCGCCGTAAGTCGAGAATGTACCCCCCAGGTCCCCGCCGCAACTCGAGAAAAACCATGAGACTTCCCCCTCCAAGCGAGATGAGGCCCGATTCCCCTGCACTGCATGCAGAGCAATTCCGTGAGCCCCCTGAAACATGTCAGGAGCCTCGACTTGCTTGATGGATGTCGAGACAGTCCGCAAAAACACTGTCACAAGTAGAGAGGGACCCTGAGGTCACACCAGCATCGCGAAGGAGCTCCATGGGCCCCAAATCAACTCGAGATGAGGCCCGCTTCCCCTGCATTGACTCCAGAGCCATCCCCCGTTCCCCATCAAACACGACCTGAGGCTTGACTCCCTTTAGGCAACTCCAGAGGTTCCCCGAGAACAACGGGCCAAGTCTAGAGGAGTACCAAGTTCAGCAGCAGAGCAACTCGAGGACTGCTCCGTGTACCCCAAATTGCCTCGAGATGAGAGCTGATTCCCTGGCTTAGACTCAAGACGTAGGCCACCTTTCCACAAGCCCCTCAAGAGGAGGCTTCTCTCAGCAATAGGTATGAGGGAGGGACCCTGAGATTGCTGCCTCAATGGGCATATACACCGAGAAGCCCTGACTCGAAAGGAGGCCGGGTTTCCTTGCAGTGGCTTGAATACAGTCTAGTCTTTCATCTCACAAGGTGAAGGGATGTCTGCACCACCTGTGGAGTCCCTAGAGAAAGCCCTAGGTCCCCGACTCCTTTCGACGGAATGCCTCACATGCCTCTGACACCTCGAGAGGCACGCAGAGCTCACTGCTTCAAAATTTGACGGAGCCTGACTCCTCTTGAACATTGACAGGAATCCCAGTATCCCTGTGGCTACTGGAAAGGGACCCTGGGTCTCCCGACTCACCTCGAGAAGCGTCCCTTTTGCCCTGCCAAGCCTCGAAGAGACTCCTGAGGTGTCCCTCGTAACTCGACAGGAGTCCTGACTTCGTTGAACAAACACGAGGGTTGAAGGGCCATCCCCGCCGTAAGTCGAGAATGTACCCCAGGTCCCCGCCGCAACTCGAGAAAAACCATGAGACTTCCCCCTCCAAGCGAGATGAGGCCCGATTCCCCTGCACTGCATGCAGAGCAATTCCGTGAGCCCCCTGAAACATGTCAGGAGCCTCGACTTGCTTGATGGATGTCGAGACAGTCCGCAAAAACACTGTCACAAGTAGAGAGGGACCCTGAGGTCACACCAGCATCGCGGAGCTCCATGGGCCCCAAATCAACTCGAGATGAGGCCCGCTTCCCCTGCATTGACTCCAGAGCCATCCCCCCGTTCCCCATCAAACACGACCTGAGGCTTGACTCCCTTTAGGCAACTCCAGAGGTTCCCCGAGAACAACGGGCCAAGTCTAGAGGAGTACCAAGTTCAGCAGAGCAACTCGAGGACTGCTCCGTACCCCAAATTGCCTCGAGATGAGAGCTGATTCCCTGGCTTAGACTCAAGACGTAGGCCACCTTTCCACAAGCCCCTCAAGAGGAGGCTTCTCTCAGCAATAGGTATGAGGGAGGGACCCTGAGATTGCTGCCTCAATGGGCATATACACCGAGAAGCCCTGACTCGAAAGGAGGCCGGGTTTTCTTGCAGTGGCTTGAATACAGTCTAGTCTTTCATCTCACAAGGTGAAGGGATGTCTGCACCACCTGTGGAGTCCCTAGAGAAAGCCCTAGGTCCCCGACTCCTTTCGACGGAATGCCTCACATGCCTCTGACACCTCGAGAGGCACGCAGAGCTCACTGCTTCAAAATTTGACGGAGCCTGACTCCTCTTGAACATTGACAGGAATCCCAGTATCCCTGTGGCTACTGGAAAGGGACCCTGGGTCTCCCGACTCACCTCGAGAAGCGTCCCTTTTGCCCTGCCAAGCCTCGAAGAGACTCCTGAGGTGTCCCTCGTAACTCGACAGGAGTCCTGACTTCGTTGAACAAACACGAGGGTTGAAGGGCCATCCCCGCCGTAAGTCGAGAATGTACCCCAGGTCCCCGCCGCAACTCGAGAAAAACCATGAGACTTCCCCCTCCAAGCGAGATGAGGCCCGATTCCCCTGCACTGCATGCAGAGCAATTCCGTGAGCCCCCTGAAACATGTCAGGAGCCTCGACTTGCTTGATGGATGTCGAGACAGTCCGCAAAAACACTGTCACAAGTAGAGAGGGACCCTGAGGTCACACCAGCATCGCGAAGGAGCTCCATGGGCCCCAAATCAACTCGAGATGAGGCCCGCTTCCCCTGCATTGACTCCAGAGCCATCCCCCGTTCCCCATCAAACACGACCTGAGGCTTGACTCCCTTTAGGCAACTCCAGAGGTTCCCCGAGAACAACGGGCCAAGTCTAGAGGAGTACCAAGTTCAGCAGAGCAACTCGAGGACTGCTCCGTGTACCCCAAATTGCCTCGAGATGAGAGCTGATTCCCTGGCTTAGACTCAAGACGTAGGCCACCTTTCCACAAGCCCCTCAAGAGGAGGCTTCTCTCAGCAATAGGTATGAGGGAGGGACCCTGAGATTGCTGCCTCAATGGGCATATACACCGAGAAGCCCTGACTCGAAAGGAGGCCGGGTTTCCTTGCAGTGGCTTGAATACAGTCTAGTCTTTCATCTCACAAGGTGAAGGGATGTCTGCACCACCTGTGGAGTCCCTAGAGAAAGCCCTAGGTCCCCGACTCCTTTCGACGGAATGCCTCACATGCCTCTGACACCTCGAGAGGCACGCAGAGCTCACTGCTTCAAAATTTGACGGAGCCTGACTCCTCTTGAACATTGACAGGAATCCCAGTATCCCTGTGGCTACTGGAAAGGGACCCTGGGTCTCCCGACTCACCTCGAGAAGCGTCCCTTTTGCCCTGCCAAGCCTCGAAGAGACTCCTGAGGTGTCCCTCGTAACTCGACAGGAGTCCTGACTGACTTCGTTGAACAAACACGAGGGTTGAAGGGCCATCCCCCGTAAGTCGAGAATGTACCCCAGGTCCCCGCCGCAACTCGAGAAAAAAACCATGAGACTTCCCCCTCCAAGCGAGATGAGGCCCGATTCCCCTGCACTGCATGCAGAGCAATTCCGTGAGCCCCCTGAAACATGTCAGGAGCCTCGACTTGCTTGATGGATGTCGAGACAGTCCGCAAAAACACTGTCACAAGTAGAGAGGGACCCTGAGGTCACACCAGCATCGCGAAGGAGCTCCATGGGCCCCAAATCAACTCGAGATGAGGCCCGCTTCCCCTGCATTGACTCCAGAGCCATCCCCCGTTCCCCATCAAACACGACCTGAGGCTTGACCTCAATTAGGCAACTCCAGAGGTTCCCCGAGAACAACGGGCCAAGTCTAGAGGAGTACCAAGTTCAGCAGAGCAACTCGAGGACTGCTCCGTGTACCCCAAATTGCCTCGAGATGAGAGCTGATTCCCTGGCTTAGACTCAAGACGTAGGCCACCTTTCCACAAGCCCCTCAAGAGGAGGCTTCTCTCAGCAATAGGTATGAGGGAGGGACCCTGAGATTGCTGCCTCAATGGGCATATACACCGAGAAGCCCTGACTCGAAAGGAGGCCGGGTTTCCTTGCAGTGGCTTGAATACAGTCTAGTCTTCATCTCACAAGGTGAAGGGATGTCTGCACCACCTGTGGAGTCCCTAGAGAAAGCCCTAGGTCCCCGACTCCTTTCGACGGAATGCCTCACATGCCTCTGACACCTCGAGAGGCACGCAGAGCTCACTGCTTCAAAATTTGACGGAGCCTGACTCCTCTTGAACATTGACAGGAATCCCAGTATCCCTGTGGCTACTGGAAAGGGACCCTGGGTCTCCCGACTCACCTCGAGAAGCGTCCCTTTTGCCCTGCCAAGCCTCGAAGAGACTCCTGAGGTGTCCCTCGTAACTCGACAGGAGTCCTGACTTCGTTGAACAAACACGAAGTTTGAAGGGCCATCCCCGCCGTAAGTCGAGAATGTACCCCAGGTCCCCGCCGCAACTCGAGAAAAAAACCATGAGACTTCCCCCTCCAAGCGAGATGAGGCCCGATTCCCCTGCACTGCATGCAGAGCAATTCCGTGAGCCCCCTGAAACATGTCAGGAGCCTCGACTTGCTTGATGGATGTCGAGACAGTCCGCAAAAAACACTGTCACAAGTAGAGAGGACCCTGAGGTCACACCAGCATCGCGAAGGAGCTCCATGGGCCCCAAATCAACTCGAGATGAGGCCCGCTTCCCCTGCATTGACTCCAGAGCCATCCCCCGTTCCCCATCAAACACGACCTGAGGCTTGACTCCCTTTAGGCAACTCCAGAGGTTCCCCGAGAACAACGGGCCAAGTCTAGAGGAGTACCAAGTTCAGCAGAGCAACTCGAGGACTGCTCCGTGTACCCCAAATTGCCTCGAGATGAGAGCTGATTCCCTGGCTTAGACTCAAGACGTAGGCCACCTTTCCACAAGCCCCTCAAGAGGAGGCTTCTCTCAGCAATAGGTATGAGGGAGGGACCCTGAGATTGCTGCCTCAATGGGCATATACACCGAGAAGCCCTGACTCGAAAGGAGGCCGGGTTTCCTTGCAGTGGCTTGAATACAGTCTAGTCTTTCATCTCACAAGGTGAAGGGATGTCTGCACCACCTGTGGAGTCCCTAGAGAAAGCCCTAGGTCCCCGACTCCTTTCGACGGAATGCCTCACATGCCTCTGACACCTCGAGAGGCACGCAGAGCTCACTGCTTCAAAATTTGACGGAGCCTGACTCCTCTTGAACATTGACAGGAATCCAATATCCCTGTGGCTACTGGAAAGGGACCCTGGGTCTCCCGACTCACCTCGAGAAGCGTCCCTTTTGCCCTGCCAAGCCTCGAAGAGACTCCTGAGGTGTCCCTCGTAACTCGACAGGAGTCCTGACTTCGTTGAACAAACACGAGGGTTGAAGGGCCATCCCCGCCGTAAGTCGAGAATGTACCCCAGGTCCCCCCGCAACTCGAGAAAAACCATGAGACTTCCCCCTCCAAAGCGAGATGAGGCCCGATTCCCCTGCACTGCATGCAGAGCAATTCCGTGAGCCCCCTGAAACATGTCAGGAGCCTCGACTTGCTTGATGGATGTCGAGACAGTCCGCAAAAAAACACTGTCACAAGTAGAGAGGGACCCTGAGGTCACACCAGCATCGCGAAGGAGCTCCATGGGCCCCAAATCAACTCGAGATGAGGCCCGCTTCCCCTGCATTGACTCCAGAGCCATCCCCCGTTCCCCATCAAACACGACCTGAGGCTTGACTCCCCTTTAGGCAACTCCAGAGGTTCCCCGAGAAACAACGGGCCAAGTCTAGAGGAGTACCAAGTTCAGCAGAGCAACGAGGACTGCTCCGTGTGGAACCCCAAATTGCCTCGAGATGAGAGCTGATTCCCTGGCTTAGACTCAAGACGTAGGCCAACTTTCCACAAGCCCCTCAAGAGGAGGCTTCTCTCAGCAATAGGTATGAGGGAGGGACCCTGAGATTGCTGCCTCAATGGGCATATACACACGAGAAGCCCTGACTCGAAAGGAGGCCGGGTTTCCTTGCAGTGGCTTGAATACAGTCTAGTCTTTCATCTCACAAGGTGAAGGGATGTCTGCACCACCTGTGGAGTCCCTAGAGAAAGCCCTAGGTCCCCGACTCCTTTCGACGGAATGCCTCACATGCCTCTGACACCTCGAGAGGCACGCAGAGCTCACTGCTTCAAAATTGACGGAGCCTGACTCCTCTTGAACATTGACAGGAATCCCAGTATCCCTGTGGCTACTGGAAAGGGACCCTGGGTCTCCCGACTCACCTCGAGAAGCGTCCCTTTTGCCCTGCCAAGCCTCGAAGAGACTCCTGAGGTGTCCCTCGTAACTCGACAGGAGTCCTGACTTCGTTGAACAAACACGAGGGTTGAAGGGCCATCCCCGCCGTAAGTCGAGAATGTACCCCCAGGTCCCCGCCGCAACTCGAGAAAAACATGAGACTTCCCCCTCAAAGCGAGATGAGGCCCGATTCCCCTGCACTGCATGCAGAGCAATTCCGTGAGCCCCCTGAAACATGTCAGGAGCCTCGACTTGCTTGATGGATGTCGAGACAGTCCGCAAAAACACTGTCACAAGTAGAGAGGGACCCTGAGGTCACACCAGCATCGCGAAGGAGCTCCATGGGCCCCAAATCAACTCGAGATGAGGCCCGCTTCCCCTGCATTGACTCCAGAGCCATCCCCCGTTCCCCATCAAACACGACCTGAGGCTTGACTCCCTTTAGGCAACTCCAGAGGTTCCCCGAGAACAACGGGCCAAGTCTAGAGGAGTACCAAGTTCAGCAGAGCAACTCGAGGACTGCTCCGTGTACCCCAAATTGCCTCGAGATGAGAGCTGATTCCCTGGCTTAGACTCAAGACGTAGGCCAACTTTCCACAAGCCCCTCAAGAGGAGGCTTCTCTCAGCAATAGGTATGAGTGAGGGACCCTGAGATTGCTGCCTCAATGGGCATATACACCGAGAAGCCCTGACTCGAAAGGAGGGCGGGTTTCCTTGCAGTGGCTTGAATACAGTCTAGTTTCATCTCACAAGGTGAAGGGATGTCTGAATCCCCTTGTGGAGTCCCTAGAGAAAGCCCTAGGTCCCCGACTCCTTTCGACGGAATGCCTCACATGCCTCTGACACCTCGAGAGGCACGCAGAGTTCTCACTGCTTCAAAATTTGACGAGCCTGACTCCTCTTGAACATTGACAGGAATCCCAGTATCCCTGTGGCTACTGGAAAGGGACCCTGGGTCTCCCGACTCACCTCGAGAAGCGTCCCTTTTGCCCTGCCAAGCCTCGAAGAGATTCCTGAGGTGTCCCTCGTAACTCGACAGGAGTCCTGACTTCGTTGAACAAACACGAGTGGTTGAAGGGCCATCCCCGCCGTAAGTCGAGAATGTACCCCAGGTCCCCGCCGCAACTCGAGAAAAACCATGAGACTTCCCCTTAAAGCGAGATGAGGCCGGATTCCCTGCACTGCATGCAGAGCAATTCCGTGAGCCCCCTGAAACATGTAAGGAGCCTCGACTTGCTTGATGGATGTCGAGACACAGTCCGCAAAAACACTGTCACAAGTACAGAGGGACCCTGAGGTCACACACAGCATCGCGAAGGACCTCCATGTACCCCAAATCAACTTGAGATGAGGCCCGATTCCCCTGCCTTGACTCCAGAGCCATCCCCGTTTCCCATCAAACACGACCAGAGGTTTTGACTTCCTTTAGGCAACTCCAGAGTTTCCCAGATGACCACGTGCCAAGCCTAGAGGAATACCAAGTTCAGCAGAGCAACTCGAGAAATGCTCCGTGTACACCAAATTGCCTCGGAGATGAGAGCTGATTGCCTGGCTTAGACGCAAGATGTATGCCAATTTTCCACAAGACCCTCAAGGGGAGGCTTCTCTCAGCAGTAGGTGTGAGGAGGGACCCTGAGTTTGCTGCCTCAATGGGATATACACCGAGAAGCCCTGACTCGAAAGCAGGGCCGAGTGTCCTGGCAGATGGCTTGAATACAGGCTCATCTTTCATCTCACAAGGTGAAGGGATGTCTGAATCTCCTATGGAGTCCCTAGAGAAAGCCCTAGTTCCCCGACTCCTTTCGACGGAATGCCTCACATGCCTTTGACACCTCGAGAGGCATGCAGCGTTCTATGCTTCAACAGGTGACGACGCCTGACTCCTCTTGAACATTGACAGGAATCCCAATATCCCTGTGGCTACTGGAAAGGGACACTGGGTCTCACACCTCACCTCGAGAAGTGTCCCTTTGGCACTGCCAAGCCTCGGAGAGATTCTTGAGGTGTCCCTCGTAACTAAACAGGAGTACAGACGGCACTGGACAAACACGAGTGTCGAATAACCATCCCGCCGTAACTCGGGAATATACCCCAGGTCGCATTCTCAACTCGAGAAAAAGCATGAGACTTCCCCCCCCAAAGCGAGTTGAGGCCCGTTTCCGCTGCACTGCATGCAGAGCAATCCCGTGATCCCCAAGAAACATGTAAGGAGCCTCTACTTGCTTGATGGATCTCGAGACAATCCGCAAGAACACAGTCAAAAGTACAGAGTGACCCTGAGGTCACACCAGCATCGCGAAGGACCTCCATTTAACCCAAATCAAATTCAGATGAGGCCCGATTCCCCTGCCTTGACTCCAGAGCCATTTCCCGTTTCCCATCAAACACGACCAGTGTTTTGACTTCCTTTAGGCAACTCCAGAGTTTCCCAGAGAACAACGTGCCAAGCCTATAGGAATACCAAGTTCAGCAGAGCAACTCGAGGAATGGTCCGTGGACACCAAATTGCCTGGAGATGAGAGCTGATTGCCTGGCTTAAACGCAAGGCGTATACCAATTTTCCATAAGACCCTCAAGGGGAGGCTGCTCTCAGCAGTAGGTGTGAGGGAGGGACCCTGAGTTTGCAGCCTCAAGTGGAATATACACCGAGAAGCCCTGACTCGAAAGCAGGCCGAGTGTTCTGGCAGAGCCTTGAATACAGGCTCATCTTTCATCTCACAAGGTGAAGGGATGTTTGAATCCCCTGTGCAGACACTAGAGAAAGCTCTAGTTCCCCGACTCCTTTTGACGGAATGCCTCACATGCCTTTGACACCTCGAACGGCATGCAGAGTTCTCTGCTTTAAAAGGTGACGATGGCTGACTTCTCTTGAACATTGACAGGAATCCCAATATCTCTGTGGCGACTGCAAAGGGACCCTGGGTCTCTTGCCTCACCTCGAGAAGCGTCCATTTGGGCCTGCCAAGCCTCGAAGAGATTCCTGAGGTGTCCGTCGTAACTCGACAGGAGTCCTGACATCGCTGGCCAAACACGAGTTTTGAAGGGTCATCCCCGCCGTAACTTGAGAATATACTCCAGGTCCCTGCCGCAACTCGAGAAAAGCCATGAGACTTCTCCCCCAAAGCGAGATGATGCCCGATTCCCCTGCACTGCATGCAGAGCACTCCCTGGATCACCATGAAACTTGTAAGGAGCCTCGACTTGCTTGATGGATCTCGAGACAGTCTGCAAGAACACTGTCACATGTACAGAGGGATCCTGAGGTCACACCAGCATCCGAAGGAGCTCCATGTACCCCAAATCAAATCGAGGTGAGGCCCGATTCCCTTACCTTGACTCCAGAGCCATCCCGCATTCCCAATCAAACACGACCAGTGGTTTGACTTCCTTTAGGCAACTCCAGTGTTTCCCAGAGAACAACGTGCCAAGCCTAGAGGAATACCAAATTCAGCAGAGCAACTCGAGGAATGCTCCGTGGACACCAAATTGCCGAGAAATGAGATCTGATTGCCTGGCTTAGACTCAAGACGTATGCCATTTTTCCATAAGACCCTCAAGGGGAGGCTACTCTCAGCAGTAGGTGTGAGGTAGGGACCCTGAATTTGCTGCCTCAAATGGAATATACACCGAGAAGCCCTGACTCGAAAGCAGGCCGGGTGTCCTTACAGAGCCTTGAATACAGGCTCATCTTTCATCTCACAAGGTGAAGGGATGTCTGAATCCCCTGTGCGGTCCCTAGAGAAAGCCCTAGTGCCCCGACTCCTTTCAACGGAATGCCTCACATGCCTTTGACACCTCGAACGGCACGCAGAGTTCTCTGCTTTAAAAGGTGACGATGCCTGACTCCTCTTGAACATTGACAGGAATTCCAATATCCCTGTGGCTACTGCAAAGGGACGCTGGGTCTCTCGCATCACCTCGAGAAGCGTCCCTTTGGGCCTACCAAGCCTCGAAGAGATACCTGAGGTGTCCGTCGTAACTCGACAGGAGTCCTGACATCGCTGGCCAAACACGAGTTTTGAAGCGTCATCCCCACCGTAACTTGAGAATATACTCCAGGTCCCCGCCGCAACTCGAGAAAAACCATGAGACTTCTCCCCCAAAACGAGATGAGGCCCGATTGCTCTGCACTGCATGCAGAGCACTGCCTTGATCACCATGAAACTTGTAAGGACCCTCGACTTGTTGATGGATCTCGAGACAGTCCGCAAGAACACTGTCACATGTACAGAGGGATCCTGAGGTCACACCAGCATCCGAAGGAGCTCCATGTACCCCAAATCAAATCGAGGTGAGGCCCGATTCCACTGCCTTGACTCCAGAGCCATCCCGCATTCCCAATCAAACACGACCAGTGGTTTGACTTCCTTTAAGCAACTCCAGAGTTTCCCAGAGAACAACGTGCCAGGCCTAGAGGAATACCAAGTTCAGCAGAGCAACTCGAGGAATGCTCCTTGGACCGAAAATTACCTGGAGATGAGAGCTAACTGCCTGGCTTAGACTCAAGACGGAGGTCAAATTACCATAAGACCATCAAGGGGAGGCTGCTCTCAGCAGTAGATGTGAGGTAGGGACCCTGAGTTTTCAGTCTCAAGTGGAATATACACCGATAAGCCCTGACTCGAAAGGAAGCCGGGTTTCCTTGCATACGCTTGAATACAGGCTCATCTTTCATCTCACAATGTGAAGGGATGTCTGAATCTCCTATGGAGTCCCTAGAGAAAGCCCTAATTCCCGACTCGTTTCGACGGAATGCCTCACATGCATTTGACACCTCGAGAGGCATGCAGAGTTCTCTGTTTCAAAAGGTGACGATGCCTGTCTCGTCCTGAACATTGACAGTAATCCCAATATCACTGTCGCGACTGGAAAGGAACCCTGGGTCTCACACCTCACCTCGAGAAGTGTCCCTTTGGCGCTGCCAAGCCTCGACGCGATTCCTGAGGTTTCCCTCGTAACTAAACAGGAGTACAGACGTCACTAAACAAACACGAGTGTCGAATATGCATTACCGCCGTAACTCGAGAATATACCCCAGGTCCCTGACTCAACTCGAGAAAAATCATGAGACTTCCCCCCCCCAAGCGAGATGAGGCCCGTTTCCGCCTCACTGCATGCAGAGCAATCCCGTGATCACCATGAACCTTGTAAGGAGCCTCGACTTGCTTGATGGATCTCGAGAAAGTCCGCAAAAACACTCTCAAAAGTACAGAGGGACCCTGAGGTCACACCAGCATCGCGAAGGAGCTCCATGTACCCCAAATCAACTCGAGGTGAGGCCCGATTCCACTGCCTTGACTCCAGAGCCATCCTCCGTTTCCCATCAAACACGACCAGTGTTTTGACTTCCTTTAGGCAACTCCAGACGTTCCAGAAAACAACGTGCCAAGCCTAGAGGAATACCAAGTTCAGCAGAGCAACTCGAGGAATGCTCCGTGGACACCAAATTGCCGGGTGATGAGAGCTGATTGCCTGGCTTAGACTCAAGACGTATGCCAATTTTCCATAAGACCCTCAAGGGGAGGCTGCTCTCAGCAGTAGGTGTGAGGGAGGGAACCTGAGTTTGCTGCCTCAAGTGGAATATACACCGAGAAGCCCTGACTCGAAAGCAGGCCGGGTGTCCTTGCAGAGGCTTGAATACAGGCTATTCTTTCATCTCACAAGGTGAAGGGATGTCTGAATCCCCTGTGCAGTCCCTAGAGAAAGCCCTAGTTCCCCGACTCCTTTCGACGGAATGCCTCACATGCCTTTGACACCTCGAACGGCAAGCAGAGTTCTCTGCTTTAAAAGGTGACGATGCCTGACTCCTCTTGAACATTGATTGGTATTCCAATATCCCTGGGCTACTGCAAAGGGACCCTTGGTCTCTCGCCTCACCTCAAGAAACGTCCATTTGGCCCTGCGAAGCCTCGAAGTGATTCCTGTGGTGTCCGTCATAACTCGACAGGAGTCCTGAACGTCGCTGAACAAACACGAGTGTTGAAGGGCCATCCCCGCCGTAACTCGAGGATATACCCCAGGTCCCTGCCGCAACTCGAGAAAAACCATGAGACTTCCCCCCCAAAGCGAGATGAGGCCCGATTCCCCTGCACTGCATGCAGAGGAACCCCATGATCACCATGAATCTTGTAAGGAGCCTCGACTTGCTTGATGGATCTCGAGAAAGTCTGGAAAAACACTCTCAAAAGTACAGAGGAACCCTGAGGTCACACCAGCATCGTGAAGGAGCTCCATGTACCCCAAATCAACTCGAGGTGAGGCCCGATTCCCCTGCCTTGACTCCAGAGCCATCCCCCGTTTCCCATCAAACACGACCAGTGGTTTGACTTCCTTTAGGCAACTCCAGAGTTTCCCAGATTACCACGTGCCAAGCCTAGAGGAATACCAAGTTCAGCAGAGTAACTCCAGGAATGCTCCGTGGACACCAAATTACCTGGAGATGAGAGCTGATTGCCTGGCTTAGACTCAAGACGTATGCCAACTTTCCATAAGACCCGCAAGTGAAGTCTGCTCTCAGCAGTAGGTGTGAGGGAGGGACCCTGAGTTTGCTGCCTCAAGTGGAATATACACCGAGAATTCCTGATTCGAAAGCAGGCCGGGTGTCCTTGCAGAGGCTTAAATACAGGCTCATCTTTCATCTCAGAAGGAAAAGGGAAGTCTGAATCCCCTGTGCATTCCCTAGGGAAAGCCCTAGGTCCCCGACTACTTTCGACAGAATGCCTCACATGCCTTTGAGACATCGAGAGACACGCAGAGATCACTGCTTCAAAAGATGACGATGCCTGACTCCTCTTGAACATTGACAGGAATCCCAATATCACTGTGGCTACTGCAAAGGGACCCTGGGGCTATCGCCTCACTTCGAGAAAAGTCCCTTCGGCCCTGCCAAGCCTCGAAGAGATTCCTGAGGTGTCCATCGTAACTCGACAGGAGTCCTGACGTCGCTGGACAAACACGAGTGTTGAAGAGCCTTCCCCGCCGTAACTCGAGAATATACCCCAGGTCCCCGCCTCAACTCGAGAAAAGCCATGGGACTTCCTCCCCAAAGCGAGATGAGGCCCGATTCCCCTGCACTGCATGCAGAGCAATCCCGTGATCCCCATGAATCATGTAAGGAACCTCAACTTGCTGATTGATCTCGAAACAGTCTGCAAGAACACTGTCACAAGTACAGAGGGACACTGAGGTCACACCAGCATCGCGAAGGAGTTCCATGTATCCCAAATCAACTCAAGATGAGGCCCGATTACCCTGCCTTGACTCCAGAGCCATCCCCCGATTCCCATGAAACACGACCAGTGTTTTGACTTCCCTTAGGCAACTCCAGAGTTTCCCAGAGAACAACGTGCCAAGATTAGAGGAATACCAAGTTCAGCAGAGCAACTCGAGGAATGCTCCGTGGACAGCAAATTGCCTGGAGATGAGAGCTGATTGCCTGGCTTAGACTCAAGACATATGCCAACTTATCTTAAGACCCTCAATGGGAGGCTGCTCTCAGCAGTAAGTGTGAGGGAGGAACCCTGAGTTTGCTGCCTTAAGTGAAATATACACCGAGAATTCCTGACTCGAAAGCAGGCCGGGTGTCCTTGCAGAGGCTTGAATACAGGCTCATCTTTCATCTCACAATGTGAAGGAATGTCTGAATCCACTGTACAGTCCCTAGAGTAAACCCTAGGTCCCCGACTCCTTTCGAGGGAATTCCTCACATGCTTTTGACACCTCGACTGGCACGCAGAGTTCTCTGATTCAAAAGGTGACGATGCCTGACTCCTCTTGAACATTGATAGGAATCCCAATATCCCTGTAGCTACTGGAGAGGGACCCTGGGTCTTATACCTCACCTCGAGAAGCATCCCTTTGGCCCTGCCAAGCCTTGAAGAGATTCCTGAGGTGTCCCTCATAACTAAACAAGAGTCCAGCCGTCGCTGGACAAACACGAGTGTTGAATACACTTTACTGCCGTAACTCGAGAATATACCACAGGTCCCTGCCGCAACTCGAGGAAAACCATGAGACTTCCCCCTCAAAGCGAGATGAGGCCCGATTCCCCTGCACTGCATGCCGAGCAATCCCGTGATCCCCATGAAATATATAAGGAGCCTCGACATCCTTGATGGATCTCGAGACAGTCCGCAAGATCACTGTCACAAGTAGAGAGGGAACCTGAAGTCACACCAGCATCGCGAAGGAGTTCCATGAAACCAAAATCAACACGAGATGAGGCAGGATTCCCCTGCCTTGACTCCAGAGCCATCCCCAGTTCCCCAGCAAACACGACCAGTGGCTTGACTTCCTTTAAGCAACTCCAGAGGTTCCCCGAGAACAACGTGTCAAGCCTAGAGGAACACCAAGATCAACAGAGCAACTCGAGTAATATTCCTTGGACCCCTAATTTCCTGGAGATGAGAAATGATTGCCTGGCTTAGAGTCAAGACGTATGCCAATTATCCATAAGCCCCTAAAGAGAAGGATTCTCTCAGCAGTAGGTGTGAGGGAAGGACCCTGAGTTTGCTGCCTCAAGTGGAATATACACCGAGAAGCCCTGACTCGAAAGGAGGCCGGCTTTACTTGCAGTGGCTTGAATACAGGCTCCTCTTTCATATCACAAGGTGAGGGGATGTCTGAATCCTCTGTACAGTCCCTAGAGAAAGCCCTAGGTCCCGACTCCTTTCGACGGAATGCCTCACAGGCCTTTGACACCTCGAGAGGAACGCAGAGTTAACTGCTTCAAATGGTGACAATGCCTGACTCCTCGTGAACATTGACAGGAATCCCAATATCCCTGTGGCTACTGCAAAGGGACACTGGGACTCTCGCGTCACCTCGAGAAGCGTCCCTTTGGCCCTGCCAAGCCTCGAAGAGATTCCTGAGGTGTCCGTCCTAACTCGACAGGTGTCCTGACGTCTCTGGACAAACACGAGTGTTGAAGGGCCATTTCCGCCATAACTCGAGAATATACTCCAGGTCCCCACCGCAACTCGAGAAAAACCATGAGACTTTCCCCCCAAAGCACGATGAGGCCCGATTACCCTGCACTGCATGCAGAGCAATCCCGTGATCACCATGAAACTTGTAAAGAACCTCGATTTGCTTGTTGGATCTCGAGACAGTCCGCAAGAACACTGTCACAAGTACAGAGGGACCCTGAGGTCACACCAGCATCGCGAAGGAGCTCCATGTACCCCAAATCAACTCGAGATGAGGCCCGATTCCCCTGCCTTGAATCCAGAGCCATCCCCCGTTCCCCATCAAACACGACCAGTGATTTGACTTTCTTTACTCAACTCCAGAGTTTAACAGAGAAAAACATGCAAAGCCTAGAGGAATACCAAGTTCAGCAGAGGAAATCATGGAATGCTCCGTGGGCATCAAATTGCCTGGAGATGAGAGCTGATTGCCTGGCTTAGACTCAAGACGTATGCCAACTTACCATAACACCCTCAAGCAGAGGCTGCTCTCAGCAGTAGGTGTGAGAGACGGACCCTGAGTGTGCTGCCTCAAGTGGAATATACTAGAGAAACCCTGAATCGAAAGCAGGACAGGTGTCCTAGCAGAGGCTTGAATACATGCTCATCTTTCATCTCACAATGTGAAGGGATGTCTGAATCCCCAGGGGAGTCCCCAGAGAAAACCCTAGTTCCCCGACTCCTTTCGAAGGAATGCCTCACATGCTTTTGACACCTCGAGCGGGACTCAGATTTCTATGTTTCAAAAGGTGACGATGCCTGAATCCTCTTGAACATTGACAGGAATCCCAATATAACTGTCGCTACTGGAAGGGATCCTGGGTCTCTCAGCTCACATCGAGAAGTGTCCCTTTGGCCCTGTCAAGCCTTGAAGAGATTCCTGAGGTGTCCCTCATAACTAAACAGGAGTCCTGACGCCGCTGGACAAACACGAGTGTTGAAGACCCATCCCCGCCGTAACTCGAGAATATACCCCAGGTCCCCGCGTCAACTCGAGAAAAACCATGAGACTTCCCCCCCAAAGCGAGATGAGGCCCGATTCCCCTGCAATGCATGCAGAGCAATCCCGTGATCCCCTTAAAACATGTAAGGAGCCTCGACTGGCTTGATGGATCTCGAGACAATCCCCAAGAACACTGTCACAAGTACAGAGGGACCCTGAGGTCACACCAGCATCGCGAAGGAGCTCCATGTACCCCAAATCAACTCGAGATGAGGCCCGATTCAATGCCCTGACCCCAGAGCCATCCCTAGTTCCAGAGCACACACGACCAGTGGCTTGACTTCCTTTAAACAACTCCAAATGTTTCCCGAGAACAACTTGCTAAGCCTAGAGGAACACCAAGTTCAGCAGAGCAACTCGAGGAATGCTCCTTGGAACCCAAATTGCCTGGAGATGAGAGCTGATTGCCTGGCTTAGACTCAAGACACATGCCAACTTTCCACAAGCCCCTCAAGAGGAGGCCTCTCTCAGCAGAAGGTGAGAGGGAGGGACCCTGAGTTTTCTGTCTCATGTGGAATATACACCGAGAAACACTGACTTGAAATGAGGCTGGGATTCCTTGCAGTGGCTTGAATGCGGGCTCCTCTTTCATCTCATAAGGTGAAGGGATGTGTGAATCCCCTGGGAGTCCCTAGAGAAAGGCCTAGGTCTCCGACTCCTTTCGATGGAATGCTTCACATGCCTTTGACACCTCGAGCGGCACGCAGAGTTCACTGCTTCAAAAAGTGTTGATGCCTGACTCCTCTTGAACATTGACAGGAATCCTAATATCCCTGTGGCTACTGGAAAGGGACACTGGGTCTCCCGCCTCACCTCGAGAAGCGTCCCTTTGGCCCTGCAAGCATCAAAGAGATTCCTGATGTTTCCGTCGTAACTCGACAGGAGTCCTGACGTCGCTGGAAAAACACGAGTGTTAAAGGGCCATCCCCACCGAAACTCGAGAATATACCCCAGGTCCCTGCCGCAACTCGAGAAAAACCATGAGACATCCCCCTCAAAGCGAGATGAGGCCCGATTCCACTGCAATGCACGCAGAGCAATCCCGTGATCCCCATGAAACATGTAAGGAGCCTCGACTTACAAGATGAATATCGAGACAATCCACAAGAACACTCTCACAAGTACAGAAGGACCCTGAGGTCACACCTCCATCGCGAAGGAGCTCCATGTACCCCAAATCAACTCGAGATGAGGCCCGATTCCCCTGCCTTGACTCAAGAGCCATCACCCATTCACCATCAAACACGACCAGGGGCTTGACTTCATTTAGGCAACTCCAGAGGTTCCCCGAGAACAACGTGCCAAGTCTAGAGGGATCCCAAATTTAGCTGAGCAACTCGAGGAATGCTACTTGGAACCCAAATTGCCTGGAGATGAGAGCTGATTTCCTGGCTTAGACTCAAGCCAGATGCCAAGTTTCCACATGCCCCTCAAGAGAAGGCTTCTCTCAGCAGTAGGTGTGAGGGATGGACCCTGAGTTTGCTGCCACATGTGGAATATACACCGAGAATTCCTTACTCGAAAGCAGGCCGGGGGTCCTTGCAGAGGCTTGAATACAGGTTCATATTTCATCTCACAAGGTGAAGGGCTGTCTGAATCCCCTGTGCAGTCACTAGAGAAAGTCGTAGTTCCCCGACTCCTTTCGACGGAATGCCTCACATGCCTTTGACACCTCGAGGGCCATGCAGAGTTCACTGCTTCAAAAGGTGACGATGCCTGACTCCTCTTGAACATTGACAGGAATTCCAATATCCCTGTGGCTACTAGAAAGGAATCCTGGGTCTCCCGCCTCACCTCCAGAAGGGTCCCTTTGGCCTTGCCAAGCCTCGAATAGATTCCTGATGTGTCCGTCGTAACTCGACAAAAGTCCTGACGTCGCTGGACAAACACGAGTGTCGAAGGGCCATCCCCACCGAAACTCGAGAATATACCCCAGGTCCCCGCCGCAACTCGAGAAAAACCCTGAGACTTCCCCCTTAAAGCGAGATGAGGCCTGATTCCCCTGCAATGCATGCAGAGCAATCCCGTGATCCCCATGAAACATGTAAGGAGACTCGACTTGCTTGATGGATCTCGAGACAATCCGCAAGAACACTGTCACAAATAAAGAGGGACACTGAGGTCACACCAGCATCGCTAAGGAGCTCCATGTACCCCAAATCAACTCGAGATGAGGCCCGATTCCCCTGCTTTTACTCCAGAGCCATCCCGCATTCCCCATCACACACGACCAGTGGCTTGACTTCCTTTAGGTAACTCCAGAGGTTCCCCGGGAACAACGTGCCATGTCTAGAGGAACGCCAAGTTCAGCAGTGCAACTCGAGGAATGCTCCCTGGACCAAATATTGCCTGGAGATGAAAGCTGATTGCCTGGCTTAGACTCAAGAAGGATGCCAACTTTCCACAAGACCCTCAAGAGAAGGCTTCTCTCAGCAGTAGGTGTGAGAGAGGGACCCTGAGTTTGCTGCCTCGAGTGGAATATACACCGAGAAACCCTGACTCGATAGGAGGCTGGGTTTCCAAGCAGTGGCTTGAACACAGGCAACTCTTTCATCTCAGAAGTAGAAGGGATGTCTGAATCCCCTGTGGAGTCCCTATAGAAAACCCTAGTTCCTCGACTCTTTTCGACGGAATGCCTCACATACCTTTGACACCTCGAAAGGCACGCAGAGTTCACTTCTTCAAAAGGTGACGATGCCTGACTCCTCTTGAACCTTGATAGGAATCCCCATATCCCTGTGGCTACTGGAAAGGGACCCTGGGTCTCCCGCCTCACCTCGAGAAGTGTCCCTATGGCCCTCCCAAGCCTCGAAGAGATTCCTGATGTGTCCGTTGAAACTCGACAGGAGTCCTGACGTCGCTGGACAAACATGAGTGTTGAAGGGCCATCCCCGTCGTAACTCGAGAATATACCCCAGGTCCCTGCCGCAACTCGAGAAAAACCATGAGACTTCGCCTCAAAGCGAGATGAGGCCCGATTCCACTGCAATGCATGCAGAGCAATCCCATGATACCCATGAAACATGTAAGGAGCCTCGACTTGCTTGATGGATCTCGAGACAATCTGCAAGAATACTGTCACAAATAGAGAGGGATGCTGAGGTCACACCAGGATCGCTAAGGAGCACCCTGTACCCCAAATCAACTCGAGATGAGGCCCGATTCCCCTGCCTTGACTCTAGAGAAATTCCGCGTTCTCCATCACACACGACCAGTGGCTTGACTTCCTTTAGGCAACTTCAGAGGTTCCCTGAGAACAACGTGCCAAGTCTAGAGGAATACCAAGTTCAGCAGAGCAACTCGAGGAATACTCCTTGGAACCCAAATTGCCTGGAGATGAGAGCTGATTGCCTGGCTTAGACTCAAGACGTATGCGAACTTTCGACAAGCTGCTCAAGAGGAGGTTTCTCTCAGCAGTAATTCTGAGGGAGGGACCCTGTGTTTGCTGCCTCAAGTGCAATATACACCGAGAAGCCCTGACTCGAAAGGAGGCCGGGTTTCCTTGCAGTGGCTTGATTACAGGTTTCTCTTTCATTTCACAAGGTGAAGGGAGTCTGATTTCCCTGTGGAGTCCCTAGAGAAAGCTCTATGTTCCCGACACCTTTGGACGGAAAGCCTCACATACATTTGACAGTTCGAGCGGCACACAGAGTTCATTGCTTCAAAATGTGACAATGCCGGACTCCTCTTGAACATTGACAGGAATACCAATATCCATGTGGCTACTCGAAAGGGAACCTGGATCTCCCGCCTCACCTCGAGAAGCATCCATGTGTCCCTGCCAAGACTCGAAGAGATTCCTGAGGTGTCCCTCGTAACACGACAGGAGTCCAGACGTCGCTGGACAACCACGAGTTTTGAAGGGCCATCCCCGCCGTAACTCGAGAATATAACACAGGTCCCTGCCGTAACTCGAGAAAAACCATGAGACTTCCCCCTCAAAGCGAGATGAGTCCCGATTCCACTGCACTGCATGCAGAGTTATCCCGTGATCCCCATGAAACTTGTAAAGAGCATCGACTTGCTTGATGGATCTCGAGACAGCCTGAAAGATCACTGTAACAAGTACAGAGGGACCCTGAGGTCACACCAGCACTCCGAAGGAGTTCCATGTACCCCAAATTAACTCGAGATGAGGCCCGATTTCTAAGCCTTGACTCCAGACCCATCCCCCATTCCCCAGCAAACAGGAACAATAGCTTTACTTCCTTTAGGCAACTCCAGAGGTTCACCGAGAACAACGTGCCAAATCTAGAGGAATACCAAGTTTAGCAGAGCAACTCGAGGAATGCTCGGTGAACCCCAAATTGCCTGGAGATGAGAGCTGATTGCCTGGTTAGACTCAAGACGTATGCCAATTTTCCACAAGCCCCTAAAGAGAAGGATTTTCTCAGCAGTCGGGGTGAGGGAGGGACCCTGAGTTTGCTGCCTCAAGTGGAATATACACCGAGAAGCCCTGAATCGAAAGGAGGCCGTGTTTCCTTACAGCGGCTTGAATACAGGCTCCTCATTCATCTCACAATGTGAAGGGATGTCTGAATCCCCTGTGGAGTCCCTAGAGAAAGCCCTAGGTCCCCGATTCGTTTTGATGGAATTCCTCACATGCATTTGACACCTCGAGTGGCACACAGAGTTCATTGCTTCAAAAGGTGACGATGCCTGACTTCTCTTGACCATTGACATGAATATCAATATCTCTGTGAGTACAGGAAAGGGACCGTGGGTCTCCCGCCTCACCTCGAGGAGTATCCCTTTGGCCCTGCCAAGCCTCGAAGAGATTCCTGATGTGTCCTTCGTACTCGACAGGAGTACTGACGTCGCTGGACAAACACGAGTGTTGAAGGGCCTTCGCCGAGATAAGTCGAGAATATACCCCAGGTCCCCGCCGCAACTCGAGAAAAACCATGAGACTTCCCATTCAAAGCGACATGAGGCCCGATTACCCTGCACTGCAGGCAGAGCAATCCCGTGATCCCCATGAAACATGTAAAGAGCGTTGACCTGCTTGATGGATCTCGAGACAATCCGAAAGAACACTGGCAGAAGTACAGAGGGACCGTGAGGTCACACCAGTACCCCGAAGGAGTTCCATGTAACCCAAACCAACTCAAGATGACACCTGATTTCACTGCCTTGACTCCAGAGCAATCCCCCGTTCACCTTCAAACACGACCAGTGGCTATACTTCCTTTAGGCAACTCCAGCGGTTCCCCGAGAACAACGTGCAAATCCAGAGGAATACCAAGTTCAGCAGTGGAACTCGAGGAATGCTTCGTGGAAACTAAATTGCCTAGAGATGAGAGCTGATTCCCTGGCTTAGACACAACATGTAGTCAAATTTCCACAAGCTCCTCAAGAGGAGGCTTCTCTCAGCAGTATGTGTGAAGGAGGGACTATGAATTTGCTGCTTCAAGTGGAATATACACCGAGAAGCCCTGACTGGAAAGGAGGCCGTGTTTCCTTGCAGTGGCTTGAATACAGGCTCCTCTTTCATCTCACAAGGTGATGGGATGACTGATTCCCCTGTGGAGTCCCTAGAGATAGCCCTAAGTCCCCGACTCCTCTCAACAGAATACCTCACATGCCTTTGATACTTCGAGCGGCACACGGAGTTCATTGCTTCAAAAGGTGACGATGCCTGACTCCTCTTGAACATTGACAGGAATCCCAATATCCATGTGGCTACTCGAAAGGGATCCTGGGTCTTCCGCCTCACCTCAAGAAGCGTCCATTTAGCCCTATCAAGCCTCGAAGAGATTCCTGAGGTGTCCTTCGTCACTCGACAGGAGTCCTGATGTCGCTGGACAAGCACGAGTGTTGAAGGGCCATCTCCGCCGTAACTCGAGAATATAATCCAAGTCCCCGCAGCAACTCGAGAAAAAACATGAGACTTCCCCCTCAAAGCGAGATGAGGCCCGATTCCCCTGCACTGCATGCAGAGCAATCCCATGATCCCCATGCAACATGTAAGGAGCCTTGACTTGCTTGATGGATCACGAGAAAAAACGCAAGAACACTGTCACGAGTACAGAGGGACCCTGAGGTCACACCAGCATCACGACGTGGCTCCATGTACCCCAAATCAACTCGAGATAAGGCCCGATTCCCCTGCCTTGACTCCAGAGCCATGCCCCGTTTCCCATCAAACACGACCCGTGGCTTGACTTCTTTAGGCAACTCCAAAGGTTCCCCGAGAACAACGTGCCAAGCCTAGAAGAACACCAAGATCAGCAGAGCAACTTGAGGAATGCTCCATGGACCCCAAATTGCCTGAAGATGAAAGCTGATTGCCTGCTTAGACTCAAGACGTATGCCAACTGTCCACAAGCCCCTCAAGAGGAGGCTTCTCTCAGCAGTAGGTATAAGGGTGGGACGCTGAGTATGCTGCCTCAAGTGGAATATACACCGAGAAGCCCTAACTGGAAGGGAGGCAAGGTTTCATTGCAGTGGCTTGAATGCGGGCTCCTCTTTCATCTCATAAGGTGAAGGGATGTGTGAATCCCCTGTGGAGTCCCTAGAGAAAGCCCTAGGTCCCCGAATCCTTTCGACGGAATGCCTCACATGCCTTTGACAATTCGAGCGCCACGCAAAGTTCACTGCTTCAAAAGGTGACGATGCCTGACTCCTCTTGACCATTGACAGGAATCCCAATATCCCTGTGGCTACTGGAAAGGGACCCGTGGTCTCCCGCCTCACCTCAAGAAGCGTCCCTTTGTCTCAGCCAAGCCTCGAAGAGATTCCTGAGGTGTCCCTCATAACTTGACAGGAGTCCTGACGTCGCTGGAAAAACACGAGTGTTGAAAGGCCATCCGCGACGTAACTCGAGAATATACCCAAGGTACCCGCCGCAACTCGAGAAAAACCATGAGACTTCCCCCTCAAAGCGAGAGAAGTCTCGATTCCCCTGCCCTGCATACAGAGCAATCCCGTGATCCACATGAAACATGTAAGGAGCCTCGACTTGCTTGATGGATCTCAAGAGAGTCCGCAAGATCACTGTCACAAGTAGAGAGGGACGCTGAGGTCAAACCAGCACTCCAAAGGAGTTCCATGTACCCCAAATCAACTCGAGATGAGGCCCGATTCTCCTGCCCTGATTTCAGAGCCATCCCCCTTTCCCTGTCAAACACGACCAGTGGCTTGACTTCCTTTAGGCAACTCCAGAGTTTCCCCGAGAACAACGTGCCAAGTCTCGAAGAATACCAAGTTCAGCAGAGCAAATCGAGGACTGCTCCGTGGACCCCAAATTTCCTGGAGATGAAAGCTGATTGCCTGGCTTAGACTCAAGACGTATGCCAATTTTCCACAAGCCCCTCAAGAGAAGGCTTCTCTCAGCAGTAGGTGTGAGGGAGGGACTCTGAGTTTGCTGCCTCAAGTGGAATATACACCGAGAAACCCTGACTCGAAAGGAGGCCGGGTTTCATTGCAGTGGCTTGAATACAGGCTCCTCTTTCTTCTCACAAAGTGACGGGATGTCTGAATACCCTGTGGAGTGTCTAGAGAAAGCCCTAGGTCCCCGACTCCTTTCGACGGAATGCCTCACATGCCTTTGACACCTCGAGCGGCACGCAGAGTTCACTGCTTCAAAATGTAACGATGCCTGACTCTTCTTGAACATTGACAGGAATCCCAAAATCCCTGTGGCTACTGGAAAGGGACTCTGGGTCTCCCGCCTCACCTCAAGAATCGTCCCTTTGTCCCTACCAAGCCTCGAAGAGATTCCTGAGGTGTCCCTCGTTACACGACAGGAGTCTTGAGGTCGCTGGCAAACACGAGTGTTGAAGGGCCATCCCCGATATAAGTCGAGAATATACCCCAGGTCCCCGCAGCAACTCGAGAAAAACCATGAGACTTCCCCTTCAAAGCGACATGAGGCCCGATTACCTGCAATGCATGGAGAGAAATCCCGTGATCCCCATGAAACATGTAAGGAGCCTCGACTTGCTTGAGGGATCTCAAGAGAGTCCGCAAGATCACTGTCACAAGTAGAGAGGGACGCTGAGGTCAAACCAGCACTCCAAAGGAGTTCCATGTACCCCAAATCAACTCGAGATGAGGCCCGATTCTCCTGCCCTGATTTCAGAGCCATCCCCCTTTCCCCGTCAAACACGACCAGTGGCTTGACTTCCTTTAGGCAACTCCAGAGTTTCCCCGAGAACAACGTGCCAAGTCTCGAAGAATACCAAGTTCAGCAGAGCAACTCGAGGAATGCTCCGTGGACCCCAAATTTCCTGGAGATGAAAGCTGATTGCCTGGCTTAGACTCAAGACGTATGCCAATTTTCCACAAGCCCCTCAAGAGAAGGCTTCTCTCAGCAGTAGGTGTGAGGGAGGGACTCTGAGTTTGCTGCCTCAAGTGGAATATACACCGAGAAACCCTGACTCGAAAGGAGGCCGGGTTTCATTGCAGTGGCTTGAATACAGGCTCCTCTTTCTTCTCACAAGGTGACGGGATGTCTGAATACCCTGTGGAGTCCCTAGAGAAAGCCCTAGGTCCCCGACTCCTTTCGACGGAATGCCTCACATGCCTTTGACACCTCGAGCGGCACGCAGAGTTCACTGCTTCAAAATGTGACGATGCCTGACTCTTCTTGAACATTGACAGGAATCCCAAAATCCCTGTGGCTACTGGAAAGGGACTCTGGGTCTCCCGCCTCACCTCAAGAATCGTCCCTTTGTCCCTACCAAGCCTCGAAGAGATTTCTGAGGTGTCCCTCGTTCCACGACAGGAGTCCTGAGGTCGCTGGACAAACACGAGTGTTGAAGGGCCATCCCCGATATAAGTCGAGAATATACCCCAGGTCCCCGCAGCAACTCGAGAAAAACCATGAGACTTCCCATTCAAAGCGACATGAGGCAGGATTACCTGCAATGCATGGAGAGAAATCCCGTGATCCCCATGAAACATTTAAGGAGCCTCGACTTGCTTGATGGATCTCCAGACAATTCGCAAGAACACTGTAACAAGAACACAAGGTCCCTGATGTCACACCAGCATCGCGAAGGAGCTCCATGTTACCCAAAAAAACTCGAGGTGAGGCCCGATTCCCCTGCCTTGACTCCAGAGCCATCCCCAGTTCCCCATCAAACACGACCAGTGGCTTACTTCCTTTAGGCAACTCCAGCGGTTCCCGGAGAACAACGTGCAAATCCAGAGGAATACCAAGTTCAGCAGTGGAACTCGAGGAATGCTCCGTGGAAACCAAATTGCCTAGAGATGAGAGCTGATTCCCTGGCTTAGACACAACACGTATGCAAATTTCCACAAGCTCCTCAAGAGGAGGCTTCTCTCAGCAGTATGTGTGAACGAGGGACCATGAATTTGCTGCTTCAAGTGGAATATACACAGAGAAGCCCTGACTCGAAAGGAGGCCGTGTTTCCTTGCAGTGGCTTGAATACAGGCTCCTCTTTCATCTCACAAGGTGAAGGGATGACTGATTCCCCTGTGGAATCCCTAGAGAAAGCCCTAGGTCCCCGATTCGTTTTGACGGAATTCCTCACATGCCTTTGACACCTCGAGTGGCACACAGAGCTCATTGCTTCAAAAGGTGACGATGCCTGACTCCTCTTGACCATTGACAGGAATATCAATATCTCTGTGAGTACAGGAAAGGGACCGTGGGTCTCCCGCTTCACCTCGAGAAGCGTCCCTTTGGCCCTGCCAAGCCTCGAAGAGATTCCTGATGTGTCCCTCGTAACTCGACAGGAGTACTGACGTCGCTGGACAAACACGAGTTTTGAAGGGCCTTCGCCGAGATAAGTCGAGAATATACCCCAGGTCCTCGCCGCAACTCGAGAACAACCATGAGACTTCCCATTCAAAGAGAGATGAGGCCCGATTCCCCTGCACTACATGGAGAGCAATCCCGTGATCCCCATGAAACATGTAAAAAGCGTCGACCTGCTTGATGGATCTCGAGACAATCCGAAAGAACAGTGGCAGAAGTACAGAGGGACCCTGAGGTCACACCAGCAACCCGAAGGAGTTCCATGTAACCAAAATCAACTCGAGATGATGCCCGATTTCACTGCCTTGACTCCAGAGCAATCCCCCATTCCCCATCAAACAGGAACAATAGCTTGACTTCCTTTAGGCAACACCAGAGGTTCCCCGAGAACAACGTTCCAAGTCTAGAGGAATACCAAGTTCAACAGAGCAACTCGAGGAATGCTCGGTGAACCCCAAATTGCCTGGAGATGAGAGGTGATTGCCTGGTTAGACTCAAGACGTATACCAATTTTCCACAAGCCCCTCAAGAGAAGGATTCTCTCAGCAGTCGGGGTGAGGAAGGGACCCTGAGTTTGCTGCCTCAATTGGAATATAAACCGAGAAGCCCTGAAACAAAAGGAGGCCGGATTTCATTGCAGTGGCTTGAATACAGGCTCCTCTTTCTTCTCACAATGTGAAGGGATGTCTGAATCCCCTGTGGAGTCCTTAGAGTAAGCCCTAGGCCCCAACTCCTTTCGACGGAATGCCTCACATGCCTTTGACACCGCGAGCAGCACAAAGAGTTCACTGCTTCAAAATGTGACGATGCCTGACTCCTCTTGAACATTGACAGGAATCCCAAAATCCCTGTGGCTACTGGAAAGGGACTCTGGATCTCCCGCCTCACCACAAGAATCGTTCCTTTGTCCCTACCAAGCCTCGAAGAGATTCCTGAGGTGTCCCTCATTACTCGACAGGAGACCTGAGGTCACTGGGACAAACACGAGTGTTGAAGGGCCATCCCCGAGATAAGTCGAGAATATTCCCCAGGTCCCCGCCGCAACTCGAGAAAAACCATGAGTCTTCCCATTCAAAGCGACATGAGGCCCGATTACCTGCACTGCATGGAAAGCAATCCCATGATCCCCATGAAACATGTAAGGAGCCTCGACTTGCTTGATGGATCTCCAGACAACTCGCAAGAACACTGTCACAAGAACAGAAGGTCCCTGATGTCACACCAGCATCGTGAAGGAGCTCCATGTTACCCAGAAAAACTCGAGGTGAGGCCCGATTCCCCTGCCTTGACTCCAGAGCCATCCCCCGTTCCCCATCAAACAAGACCAGTGGCTATACTTCCTTTAGGCAACTCCAGCGGTTCCCCGAGAACAACGTGCAAATCTAGAGGAATACCAAGTTCAGCAGTGAAACTCGAGGAATGCTCCGTGGAAACCAAATTGCCTGAGAGATGAGAGCTGATTCCCTGGCTTAGACACAACACGTAGGCAAAATTTCCACAAGCCCTCAAGAGGAGGCTTCTCTCAGCAGTATGTGTGAAGAAGGGACCATGAATTTGCTGCTTCAAGTGGAATATACACCGAGAAGCCCTGGCTGGAAAGGAGGCCGTGTTTCCTTGCAGTGGCTTGAATACAGGCTCCTCTTTCATCTCACAAGGTGAAGGGATGTCTGATTCCCCTGTGGAGTCCCTAGAGAAAGCCCTAAGTCCCCGACTCCTTTCAACGGAATACCTCACATGCCTTTGACACTTCGAGCGGCACGCGGAGTTCATTGCTTCAAAAGGTGACGATGCCTGACTCCTCTTGAACATTGACAGGAATCCCAATATCCATGTGGCTACTTGAAAGGGATCCTGGGTCTCCCGCCTCACATCAAGAAGCGTCCATTTAGCCCTGTCAAGCCTCGAAGAGATTCCTGAGGTGTCCTTCGTCACTCGACAGGAGTCCTGATGTCGCTGGACAATCACGAGTTTTGAAGGGCCATCTCCGCCGTAACTCGAGAATATAATCCAAGTCCCCGCAGCAACTCGAGAAAAAACATGAGACTTCCCCCTCAAAGCGAGATGAGGCCCGATTCCCCTGCACTGCATGCAGAGCAATCCCATGATCCCCATGCAACATGTAAGGAGCCTTGACTTGCTTGATGGATCACGAGAAAAAAAACGCAAGACACTGTCACGAGTACAGAGGGACCCTGAGGTCACACCAGCATCACGACGTGGCTCCATGTACCCCAAATCAACTCGAGATAAGGCCCGATTCCCCTGCCTTGACTCCAGAGCCATGCCCCGTTTCCCATCAAACACGACCCGTGGCTTGACTTCTTTAGGAAACTCCAAAGGTTCCCCGAGAACAACGTGCCAAGCCTAGAAGAACACCAAGATCAGCAGAGCAACTTGAGGAATGCTCCATGGACGCCAAATTGCCTGAAGATGAAAGCTGATTGCCTGCTTAGACTCAAGACGTATGCCAACTGTCCACAAGCCCCTCAAGAGGAGGCTTCTCTCAGCAGGAAGTATGAGGGAGGGATCCTGAGTATGCTGCCTCAAGTGGAATATAAACGAGAAAGCCCTGACTTGAAAGGAGGCCGGGTTTCCTTGCAGTGGCTTGAATACAGGCTCCTCTTTCATCTCACAAAGTGAAGGGAGGTCTGATTCCCCTGTGGAGTCCCTAGAGATATCCCAATGTCCCCGACTCCTTTGGACGGAAAGCCTCACATGCCTTTGACAATTCGAGCGGCACGCAGAGTTCATTGCTTCAAAATGTGACGATGCCTGACTCCTCTTGAACATTGACAGGAATACCAATATCCATGTGGCTACTCGAAAGGGACCCTGGGTCTCCCACCTCACCTCGAGAAGCGTCCATGTGGCCCTGCCAAGACTCGAAGAGATTCCTGAGGTGTCCCTCGTAACACGATAGGAGTCCAGACGTCGCTGGACAAGCACGAGTTTTGAAGGGCCATCCCCGCCGTAACTCGAGAATATAACACAGGTCCCTGCCGTAACTCGAGAAAAACCATGAGACTTCCCCCTCAAAGCGAGATGAGTCCCGATTCCCCTGCACTGCATGCAGAGCAATCCCGTGATCCCCATGAAACATGTAAAGAGCGTCGACTTGCTTGATGGATCTCGAGAGAGTCTGAAAGATCACTGTAACAAGTACAGAGGGACCCTGAGGTCACACCAGCACCCCGAAGGAGTTCCATGTACCCCAAATCAACTCGAGATAAGGCAGGATTCCCCTGCCTTGATTCCTGAGCCATCCCCCGTTCCCCATCAAACACGAGCACTGGCTTGACTTCCTTGAGGCAACTCTAGAGGTTCCCCGAGAACAACGTGCCAAGGCTAGAGGAATACTAAGTTCAGCAGAGCAACTCGAGGAATGCTCCGTGCACCCCAAATTGCCTGGAGATGAGAGCTGATTGCCTGGCTTAGACTCAAGACGTATGTCAATTTTCCACAAGCCCCTCAAGAGAAGGCTTCTCTCAGCAGTAGGTATAAGGGAGGGACGCTGAGTATGCTGCCTCAAGTGGAATATGCACCGAGAAGCCCTAACTGGAAGGGAGGCAAGGTTTCATTGCAGTGGCTTGAATGCGGGCTCCTCTTTCATCTCATAAGGTGAAGGGATGTGTGAATCCCCTGTGGAGTCCCTAGAGAAAGCCCTAGGTCCCCGAATCCTTTCGACGGAATGCCTCACATGCCTTTGACAATTCGAGCGTCACGCAGAGTTCACTGCTTCAAAAGGTGACGATGCCTGACTCCTCTTGACCATTGACAGGAATCCCAATATCCCTGTGGCTACTGGAAAGGGACCCGTGGTCTCCCGCCTCACCTCAAGAAGCGTCCCTTTGTCCCTACCAAGCCTCGAAGAGATTCCTGAGGTGTCCCTCATAACTTGACAGGAGTCCTGACGTCGCTGGAAAACACGAGTGTTGAAAGGCCATCCGCGACGTAACTCGAGAATATACCCAGGTACCCGCCGCAACTCGAGAAAAACCATGAGACTTCCCCCTCAAAGCGAGAGAAGTCTCGATTCCCCTGCCCTGCATACAGAGCAATCCCGTGATCCACATGAAACATGTAAGGAGCCTCGACTTGCTTGATGGATCTCAAGAGAGTCCGCAAGATCACTGTCACAAGTAGAGAGGGACGCTGAGGTCAAACCAGCACTCCAAAGGAGTTCCATGTACCCCAAATCAACTCGAGATGAGGCCCGATTCTCCTGCCCTGATTTCAGAGCCATCCCCCTTTCCCCGTCAAACACGACCAGTGGCTTGATTTCCTTTAGGCAACTCCAGAGTTTCCCCGAGAACAACGTGCCAAGTCTCGAAGAATACCAAGTTCAGCAGAGCAAATCGAGGACTGCTCCGTGGACCCCAAATTTCCTGGAGATGAAAGCTGATTGCCTGGCTTAGACTCAAGACGTATGCCAATTTTCCACAAGCCCCTCAAGAGAAGGCTTCTCTCAGCAGTAGGTGTGAGGGAGGGACTCTGAGTTTGCTGCCTCAAGTGGAATATACACCGAGAAACCCTGACTCGAAAGGAGGCCGGGTTTCATTGCAGTGGCTTGAATACAGGCTCCTCTTTCTTCTCACAAAGTGACGGGATGTCTGAATACCCTGTGGAGTGCCTAGAGAAAGCCCTAGGTCCCCGACTCCTTTCGACGGAATGCCTCACATGCCTTTGACACCTCGAGCGGCACGCAGAGTTCACTGCTTCAAAATGTGACGATGCCTGACTCCTATTGAACATTGACAGGAATCCCAAAATCCCTGTGGCTACTGGAAAGGGACTCTGGGTCTCTCGCCTCACCTCAAGAATCGTCCCTTTGTCCCTACCAAGCCTCGAAGAGATTCCTGAGGTGTCCGTCGTTACTCGACAGGAGTCCTGAGGTCACTGGACAAACACGAGTGTTGAAGGGCCATCCCCGAGATACGTCGAGAATATTCCCCAGGTCCCCGCCGCAACTCGAGAAAAACCATGAGTCTTCCCATTCAAAGCGACATGAGGCCCGATTACCTGCACTGCATGGAAAGCAATCCCGTAATCCCCATGAAACATGTAAGGAGCCTCGACTTGCTTGAGGGATTTCCAGACAATCCGCAAGAACACTTTCACAAGAACAGAAGGTCCCTGATGTCACACCAGCATTGTGAAGGAGCTCCATGTTACCCAGAAAAACTCGAGGTGAGGCCCGATTCCCCTGCCTTGACTCCAGAGCCATCCCCCGTTCCCCATCAAACAAGACCAGTGGCTATACTTCGTTTAGGCAACTCCAGCGGTTCCCCGAGAACAACGTGCAAATCTAGAGGAATACCAAGTTCAGCAGTGAAACTCGAGGAATGCTCCGTGGAAACCAAATTGCCTAGAGATGAGAGCTGATTCCCTGGCTTAGACACAACACGTAGGCAAATTTCCACAAGCTCCTCAAGAGGAGGCTTCTCTCGGCAGTATGTGTGAAGGAGGGACCATGAATTTGCTGCTTCAAGTGGAATATACACCGAGAAGCCCTGACTGGAAAGGAGGTCGTGTTTCCTTGCAGTGGCTTGAATACAGGCTCCTCTTTCATCTCACAAGGTGAAGGGATGAGTGATTCCCCTGTGGAGTCCCTAGAGATAGCCCTAAGTCCCCGACTCCTCTCAACGGAATACCTCACATGCCTTTGACACTTCGAGCGACACACGGAGTTCATTGCTTCAAAAGGTGACGATGCCTGACTCCTCTTGAACATTGACAGGAATCCCAATATCCTTGTGGCTACTCGAAAGGGATCCTGGGTCTCCCGCCTCACCTCAAGAAGCGACCATTTAGCCCTGTCAAGCCTCGAAGAGATTCCTGAGGTGTCCTTCGTCACTCGACAGGAGTCATGATGTCGCTGGACAAGCACGAGTGTTGAAGGGCCATCTCCGCCGTAACTTGAGAATATAATCCAAGTCCCCGCAGCAACTCGAGAAAAAACATGAGACTTCCCCCTCAAAGCGAGATGAGGCCCGATTCCCCTGCACTGCATGCAGAGCAATCCCATGATCCCCATGCAACATGTAAGGAGCCTTGACTTGCTTGATGGATCACGAGAAAAAACGCAAGAACACTGTCACGAGTACAGAGGATTCCCCTGCCTTGACTCCAGAGCCATCCCCCGTTTCCCATCAAACACGACCCGTGGCTTGACTTTTTTTAGGCAAACTCCACAGGAAACCCCATATCCCCGAGCTAATGGAAAAGGACCAGGGGTCCCGCCTACCTCGAGAAGCCCTTTTTTCCCCCGCCAAGCTCAAATTCCTGAAATTCCCCCCCTAACTCAAGAATCCGAATCCCTGGTAACAAAAGGTTTTTAAGGGGCCTTTCCCGCCGTAACTTAGAATATAACCCAGGTCCTGCCTCAAACCAAAAAAACCAAGAGACTTCCCCCTCAAAACGAAATGAGCCCAATTCCCTGCCTGATGCAGAGCAATTCCTGACCAGAAACATTAGGGCCCGACTTGCTTTGATGGATTCAAGCAGTCCGCAAAAAAACGTAAAGAGGGGACCCCGAGGGCACACCCGCATCGAAAGGAGCTCCTGACCCCAAAATTAATCGAGATGACGCCGATTCCCTCCTTAGCACAGGATCCCCGGTTTCCCCATCAAAAAAACAGTGGCTTGACTTCCTTTTTGGGGAACGCAGAGGTTCCCCCAGAAAAAAGTGCCAAACCCAGAGAATTCAAGTTCTAGAGCACTTGAGGGAAAGCTCCGTGACCCCAAATTGCCCGGGATGAGGGCTGTTCCTGGATATCTCAAGAAGAAGTCTATTTTACAAGCCCTCAGAGAAGGGTTCTTCAGCAGTAGGTGTGAGGGGGGGGACCCCGGTTTGCTGCCAAATTTGGAATATACACTGAGAAACCCTACTCGAAAGGGGCCGGGTTCTTGCAGTGGTTTAATAAAATCCCCTTTTACTCACAAGGGAAGGATAAATGAAAACCCCTTTGGGTCCCAAAGGGGAAAAGGCCTAGGTCCCCGATCCCTTTTAACGAAAAAGCTTTACAGCTTTGAATTTTGGGGCACGAGAGTTTACCCCCAAAAACTACGATCCCGACTCCTCTTGACATTGACGGGAAACCCAATTCCCGTCCTATTGGAAAAGGGCCCTGGCCTCCACCACCCGGAAGGTCCCTTTTGCCCTGCCCAACCTCAAGAGATCCTAGGGGGTTTCCCCCCCTAACTAAGGAAACCCGAGTTGGGCAAACAGGGTTGAAGGGGCCTCCCCCCCGTAATCAGATTAACCAGGTCCCCGCCCCCAATCGAGAAAAACAAAAGACTTCCCCTCAAGGAGATGAAGCCATTCCCCCGCAATGCCGCAGAGCAAACTGATTCCCCTGAAACATTAAGGACCCCCACTTCTTGGGACTTGAGACAAACCCAAGAACACTTAAAAGTAAGAGGGCCCTGAGGGCACACCCAAAACATCACAAGGAGCCCCTGTAACCAAATCAACTGAAAAAGAAAGCCCGATTCCCCCGCCTTTAATCAGAGCACCCCCTTCCCATCAAAAACGAAAAAGGGTGACTTCCTTTCAATCGAGGTTCCCCGAAAAAACTGCCCAAACCCCAAGGGAAACCAATTAAGACCTCGAGGAAACTCCGGAACAAATTTGCCCGGAGATGAGAGGATTCCTGGTTAGACTCAAAAAATGACTTTCCCCAAGCCCCTCAAGAGAAAGGGTTTCTCAGATAAGTTGAGGGCGGACCCTGGTTTTCCCCAATTGGGAAAATACCCGAAAGCCCTAAAACCAAAAAAGGGGGTTTCCTGCAGTGGTTGAATACAGGTCCCTTTTATTAAAAAAGTAAGGGATTCGAATCCCCGTGGGGTCCTAGAAAAACCTAGGTCCCCCACTCCTTTCAACGAAGCCTAAAAATATTTGCCCCGAGCGGGGACGCAATTTTACTGCCAAAAGGTGAGTGCCTGACTCCCCCTTGAAATTGACAGGAATCCCAAAATCCCTGGGCTATGGAAAGGGCCCTTTTCCCCCCTCATCGGAAGCCCCTTTGGGCCCCCCAAGCCTAAAAGATTCAAGGTGTCCCTCAAACTGACAGGGGTTGAGTCGCTGGACAAACAGAGTTGAAAGGCCCCCCCACTAACTCGAGAATTAAAACCAGGGCCCCCCAAAACAGAAAAACCAGAACTTTTCCCCCCAAAACGAAAAGAGCCTTCCTCATTTTCATAGAGCAAACCCCTTTATCCCTTTAAAATGTAAGAAACCCCGACTTGCTTGATGATCTTGAAATCCCAAAAACTTCAAAGAAGAGGGACGAGGGGCACAAGACACAAGGGGCTCCATTAAACCCAAAAAAAAAAGAGATGAGCCCAAACCCCGCTTGATCCGAGCCCTCCCCGTCCCCCCAAACACAAGGGGCTTGACTTATTTAGCAAATCAAGGTTCCCCCAGAAAATGCCAAGCCTGAGGAATACCCCGTTTAAAACCTCGAGTTTCTCCTGGGGCCAAATGTCGGATTAAGCTGATTTCCTGGCTTAGACTCAAGAGATCCAAAATACCCAAAACCCCCAAGGAGGTTCTTCAAGTAGGTGTGAGGGTGGAAACCTGAGTTTTCGCCTCAAGTGGAAAATCACGAGAAGCCCTGACCGAAAAGGCGGGTTTCCTTCATGATTGAATACAGGTCCTTCTTCTACAATGAAGGGATGTCTAATCCCCCCCCCCGGGAACCCTGGAAAGGCCCCCCCAAGTCCCCCCACTCCCCCCCCCCTTTCGGGGGAATTCCTCCACATTATTTTGACCCTCGAGGGATGCAGATTCCCTTCAAAAAAGGGACGATGCCTGACCCTCTTTAAAATTGGGGGAATCCCAAAATCCCCCGGCTACTGGAAAGGGGCCTGGGTCTCCCGGCTCACTTGAGAAACTCCCTTTGCCCTGCCAAGCTCGAAAAGATTTTTGAGGTTCCGTATAACTCGAAGGAGTCGATTCGCTGAAAAACAAGTTTTTAAAAGGCCCTCCCCTCCCTAAACGGGATATTCCAGGGGCCCCCCCGAAAACCGATAAAACATAGGCTTTCCCTCCAAAACGAGATGAGGCCGTTCCCCTGCAAAAGTGCAGAGCAAATTTCCCCTGCCCCCTAAACCTTTAAGGAGCCCCGACTTTCTTGATGGCTTTAACATCCGCAAAAACACTGTCAAGAAAGGGGGGGTCACACTATCACGAAGGAGCTTCCCCAAAAAACTCGATGAGGCCCAATTTCCCCGGCCCTTGACTCCAGCCATCCCCCTAATCCCCCAAAACCGACCAGGGTTTATTCCCTTTTGGCAACCCCAAAGTTTCCAGAGAAAACTGCAACTAGAGGAAAACCCAAATTCACAAGCAACTGAGGAATGCCCGTGACCAAAATTTCTGGATGAGAGTGATTTCCTGCTTTATTTTAAGAGTATGCAATTTCCAAACCCCAAGGAGGCTTCTACATAGGTTTGGGGGGACCTGAGATCGGTCAAGTGAAAAAAACACCGAAAGCCCGACTCGAAGGGGGGGGTTTCCTTTCAGGGCTTGAATACAGGCTCTTTTCTTTCCCCAAGTGAAGGGATGTTGAAACCCCCTGGGGTTTAGAAAAGCCAGGGCCCCCCTTTTGAAGGAATGCTCACATGCCCTTTTACACCTCGAGTCCCCAATTCTTTTCTCCAAAGGTGAGAGCTACCCTCTTTAAAAATTGACAGAAAACCCCAAAACCTTTTCTACTGGAAAAGGCCCTGGGCCCCCCACCCCACTTTGGAAGGGCCCTTTGCCCCCGCCCCCGCCTCAAGAGATTTCCCGAGTTTCCCTGTAAAATAAAAGGGGTCCGTGTCGTGGGCAAACAAGTTTGAAGGGGCCACCCCCCCCGAACTCGGTAAATAACCCAGGTCCACCACAATTCGAGAAAAACCATGAGTTCCGCCAAAACGAGATGAGGCCCCATTCCCCGGGAATGATGCAACAATCCGTGATCCCATAAAAAATTAAAGGGGCCTGATTTCTTGAGGATCTCGAGACAATCCCAAGACACTTTCACAAGGAAAAGGGACCCCGAAGTCACAAGCCCTCCAAGAGCCAATTTAAAAAATCAACTGAGATGGGCCCCATTTCCCTGCCCTTTACTCCAGAGCTCCCCCCTTCCCCCCCCAAAAAGTGCTTTTCTTCTTAAAAACTCCAAGGTTCCCCAAAACTGCCAAACCTTAGGAAAACCCAAATTCAAGGGGGCAATGAGGGAAAACTCTGTTTGGACCCAAATTGCCTTTGGGGGGGAGTATTCCTGGGTTAACCAAGAAAGATGCCTTTTTCCCCCAAGCCTCAAAGGGAAGTTTTCACAAGTTGAGGGAGGGACCCCGGTTTTCTGCCTTAATTGGAAAATTTCCGAGAAGCCCGATCGAAAGGAGGCTGGGTTTCTTCAGTGATTGAAAACAGCCCTCTATCATCTCACAAAGGGAAGGTTCTTTCCCCTGTAGTCCCCAAAAAAGCCATTCCCGTCCTTTTGAGGAATGCCCACAGGTTTGACAAATTTTTAGCGAAAACCAGAGTTCCTTTTAAAGGTGACATGCTATTTCCGAAAAATTCAGGATCCCATATCCTGGTAAAGGGAAAAGGGGCCCTGGGTCCCCCGCCCCCTTGAAAGATCCTTTTTCCTGCCAAGCTCGAAGAATTCTGAGGTTTCCCGTAAATCGACAGGGGTCCTGACGCCGGGAAAAAAAGAGTTTTGAAGGGCCTCCCCCGTAAATGAGAATTAAACCCCGTCCCCCCCAACTCGAGAAAACATGAGACTTCCCCCCCAAAGGAAATGAGGCCATTCCCCCGCACTGATCAGAGCAATCCGTGTTCCCAGAAACATGAAAGGGGCTCGACTTTCTTATGGATCTTGGACACCGCAAGAAAAAGCACAAAGTGGGGGGCCCTGATCACCAAGGTCGAAGGGCTCCCTGTCCCCAAAAAACTCGAGATGAGGGCCCCATTCCCTTATTGACTCCAGATCCCCTTCCCACAAAACGACCCGGGTTGACTTCTTAGGAACCAGGGGTTCCCCGGAACAAATGCCAACCCAGAGGGGTACCCAAATTTGAGAGCAAATGAGGGGTTCCGTGGGGGGGGGGGGGGGGGGGGCCCCAATTGCCTGGGTTTAGGGATTCCGGCTTAAACCCAAGGGGAGCCCCCTTTCCCCAAGCCCCCAAAGAGGTTCTCCACATAGGTGTGAGGGGGAACCCCGGTTTTTTGCTCAATTGGAATATTACCGAGAACCCAAATCGAAAGAGGCCGGGTTTTTTTCATGGTTGAATAACTCTTTTACTCACAAGGTGAAGGGATTCTGAATCCCCTACCCAGGGAAAGGGGAAAAACCCGCTCCTTTTACGAATGCCTCACATGATTTGACATCGGCGGCAGCAGAGTTCATCTTTAAAATTGACGATCCTGACCCCTTGAACATTGGGGGAATCCCAAAAATTTTCTTTTTGGTATGGAAAAACCTGGGTCTCCGGCTCACCTCGAGAAGCTCCTTTTGCCTGCAAGCCCGAAAAGATTTTTGAGGTTCCCGAACTCGAAAGGTCCCGACTGTGACAAACACGAGTTTGAAAGGCCCTCCCCGCCGTAATGGGAAAATTTTCCCGGGCCCCCCAACTCGAGAAAAACATGAGGCTTCCCCCTAAAGCGAGATGAGGGCCCCATCCCCCGACGCATGCAAAAT
>JAJLRB010001299.1:0-64237 GCA_020976825.1 Odocoileus hemionus | reverse complement strand
AGGCTTCTCTCAGCAGTAGGTGTGAGGGAGGGACCCTGAGTTTGCTGCCTCAAGTGGAATATACACCGAGAAACCCTGACTCGAAAGGAGGCCGGGTTTCCTTGCAGTGGCTTGAATACAGGCTCCTCTTTCATTCTCACAAGGTGAAGGGATGTCTGAATCCCTGTGGAGTCCCTAGAGAAAGCCCTAGGTCCCCGACTCCTTTCGACGGAATGCCTCACATGCCTTTGACACCTCGAGCGGCACGCAGAGTTCACTGCTTCAAAATGTGACGATGCCTGACTCCTCTTGAACATTGACAGGAATCCCAATAATCCTGTGGCTACTGGAAAGGGAACCTGGGTCTCCCGCCTCACCTCGAGAATCGTCCCTTTGTCCCTGCCAAGCCTCGAAGAGATTCCTGAGGTGTCCCTCGTAACACGACAGGAGTCCTGACGTCGCTGGACAAACACGAGTGTTGAAGGGCCATCCCCGCCGTAACTCGAGAATATACCCCAGGTCCCCGCCGCAACTCGAGAAAAACCATGAGACTTCCCCTCAAAGCGAGATGAGGCCCGATTCCCCTGCAATGCATGCAGAGCAATCCCGTGATCCCCATGAAACATGTAAGGAGCCTCGACTTGCTTGATGGATCTCGAGACAATCGCAAGAACACTGTAACAAGTACACAAGGGGACCCTGAGGTCACACCAGCATCGCGAAGGAGCTCCATGTACCCCAAAAACTCGAGATGAGGCCCGATTCCCCTGCCTTGACTCCAGAGCCATCCCCCAGTTCCCCATCAAACACGACCAGTGGCTTATACTTCCTTTAGGCAACTCCAGAGGTTCCCGAGAACAACGTGCAAATCTAGAGGAATACCAAGTTCAGCAGAGCAACTCGAGGAATGCTCCGTGGAACCCCAAATTGCCTGGAGATGAGAGCTGATTGCCTGGCTTAGACTCAAGACGTATGCCAATTTTCCACAAGCCCCTCAAGAGAAGGCTTCTCTCAGCAGTCGGGGTGAGGGAGGGACCCTGAGTTTGCTGCCTCAAGTGGAATATACACCGAGAAGCCCTGACTCGAAAGGAGGCCGTGTTTCCTTGCAGTGGCTTGAATACAGGCTCCTCTTTCATCTCACAAGGTGAAGGGATGTCTGAATCCCCTGTGGAGTCCCTAGAGAAAGCCCTAGGTCCCCGATTCGTTTTGACGGAATTCCTCACATGCCTTTGACACCTCGAGTGGCACACAGAGTTCATTGCTTCAAAAGGTGACGATGCCTGACTCCTCTTGACCATTGACAGGAATATCAATATACCTGTGAGCTACTGGAAAGGGACCGTGGGTCTCCCGCCTCACCTCGAGAAGCGTCCCTTTGGCCCTGCCAAGCCTCGAAGAGATTCCTGATGTGTCCCTCGTAACTCGACAGGAGTACTGACGTCGCTGGACAAACACGAGTGTTGAAGGGCCTTCGCCGAGATAAGTCGAGAATATACCCCAGGTCCCCGCCGCAACTCGAGAAAAACCATGAGACTTCCCATTCAAAGCGAGATGAGGCCCGATTCCCCTGCACTGCATGCAGAGCAATCCCGTGATCCCCATGAAACATGTAAAAAGCGTCGACCTGCTTGATGGATCTCGAGACAATCCGAAAGAACACTGGCAGAAGTACAGAGGGACCCTGAGGTCACACCAGCACTCCGAAGGAGTTCCATGTAACCCAAATCAACTCGAGATGAGGCCCGATTTCACTGCCTTGACTCCAGAGCCATCCCCCATTCCCCATCAAACACGACCAGTGGCTTGACTTCCTTTAGGCAACTCCAGAGGTTCCCCGAGAACAACGTGCCAAGTCTAGAGGAATACCAAGTTCAGCAGAGCAACTCGAGGAATGCTCGTGTGAACCCCAAATTGCCTGGAGATGAGAGCTGATTGCCTGGCTTAGACACAAGACGTATGCCAATTTTCCACAAGCCCTCAAGAGAAGGCTTCTCTCAGCAGTCGGTGTGAGGGAGGGACCCTGAGTTTGCTGCCTCAAGTGGAATATACACCGAGAAGCCCTGACTCGAAAGGAGGCCGGATTTCATTGCAGTGGCTTGAATACAGGCTCCTCTTTCATCTCACAAGGTGAAGGGATGTCTGAATCCCCTGTGGAGTCCCTAGAGAAAGCCCTAGGTCCCCGACTCCTTTCGAAGGAATGCCTCACATGCCTTTGACACCTCGAGCGGCACACAGAGTTCACTGCTTCAAAATGTGACGATGCCTGACTCCTCTTGAACATTGACAGGAATCCCAAAATCCCTGTGGCTACTGGAAAGGGACTCTGGGTCTCCCGCCTCACCTCAAGAATCGTCCTTTGTCCCTACCAAGCCTCGAAGAGATTCCTGAGGTGTCCCTCATTACTCGACAGGAGTCCTGAGGTCACTGGACAAACACGAGTGTTGAAGGGCCCATCCCCGAGATAAGTCGAGAATATTCCCCAGGTCCCCGCAGCAACTCGAGAAAAACCATGAGACTTCCCCCATTCAAAGCGACATGAGGCCCGATTACCTGCACTGCATGGCAGAGCAATCCCATGATCCCCATGAAACATGTAAGGAGCCTCGACTTGCTTGATGGATCTCCAGACAATCCGCAAGAACACTGTCACAAGAACAGAAGGTCCCTGATGTCACACCAGCATCACGAAGGAGCTCCATGTTACCCCAAAAACTCGAGGTGAGGCCCGATTCCCCTGCCTTGACTCCAGAGCCATCCCCCGTTCCCATCAAACACGACCAGTGGCTATACTTCCTTTAGGCAACTCCAGCGGTTCCCCGAGAACAACGTGCAAATCTAGAGGAATACCAAGTTCAGCAGTGGAACTCGAGGAATGCTCCGTGGAAACCAAATTGCCTAGAGATGAGAGCTGATTCCTTGGCTTAGACTCAACACGTATGCAAATTTCCACAAGCCCCTCAAGAGGAGGCTTCTCTCAGCAGTAAGTGTGAGGGAGGGACCCTGTATTTGCTGCCTCAAGTGGAATATAAACGGAGAAGCCCTGACTTGAAAGGAGGCCGAGTTTCCTTGCAGTGGCTTGAATACAGGCTCCTCTTTCATCTCACAAAGTGAAGGGAGGTCTGATTCCCCTGTGGAGTCCCTAGAGAAAGCCCTATGTCCCCGACTCCTTTGGACGGAATGCCTCACATGCCTTTGACAATTCGAGCGGCACACAGAGTTCATTGCTTCAAAATGTGACGATGCCTGACTCCTCTTGAACATTGACAGGAATCCCAATATCCATGTGGCTACTCGAAAGGGACCCTGGGTCTCCCACCTCACCTCGAGAAGCGTCCCATGTGGCCCTGCCAAGACTCGAAGAGATTCCTGAGGTGTCCCTCGTAACACGACAGGAGTCCTGACGTCGCTGGACAAGCACGAGTGTTGAAGGGCCATCCCCGCCGTAACTCGAGAATATAATCCAAGGTCCCCGCCGCAACTCGAGAAAAACCATGAGACTTCCCCCTCAAAGCGAGATGAGTCCCGATTCCCCTGCACTGCATGCAGAGCAATCCCGTGATCCCCATGAAACATGTAAAGAGCCTCGACTTGCTTGATGGATCTCGAGAGAGTCTGAAAGATCACTGTAACAAGTACAGAGGGACCCTGAGGTCACACCAGCACCCCGAAGGAGTTCCATGTACCCCAAATCAACTCGAGATGAGGCCCGATTCCCCTGCCTTGATTCCTGAGCCATCCCCCGTTCCCCATCAAACACGAGCACTGGCTTGACTTCCTTTAGGCAACTCCAGAGGTTCCCCGAGAACAACGTGCCAAGTCTAGAGGAATACTAAGTTCAGCAGAGCAACTCGAGGAATGCTCCGTGCACCCCAAATTGCCTGGAGATGAGAGCTGATTGCCTGGCTTAGACTCAAGACGTATGTCAATTTTCCACAAGCCCCTCAAGAGAAGGCTTCTCTCAGCAGTAGGTATGAGGGAGGGACGCTGAGTATGCTGCCTCAAGTGGAATATACACCGAGAAGCCCTAACTCGAAGGGAGGCAAGGTTTCATTGCAGTGGCTTGAATGCGGGCTCCTCTTTCATCTCATAAGGTGAAGGGATGTGTGAATCCCCTGTGGAGTCCCTAGAGAAAGCCCTAGGTCCCCGAATCCTTTCGACGGAATGCCTCACATGCCTTTGACAATTCGAGCGCCACGCAAAGTTCACTGCTTCAAAAGGTGACGATGCCTGACTCCTCTTGACCATTGACAGGAATCCCAATATCCCTGTGGCTACTGGAAAGGGACCCGTGGTCTCCCGCCTCACCTCAAGAAGCGTCCTTTGTCCCAGCCAAGCCTCGAAGAGATTCCTGAGGTGTCCCTCATAACTTGACAGGAGTCCTGACGTCGCTGGAAAAACACGAGTGTTGAAAGGCCATCCCTGACGTAACTCGAGAATATACCCAAGGTACCCGCCGCAACTCGAGAAAAACCATGAGACTTCCCCCTCAAAGCGAGAGAAGGCTCGATTCCCCTGCCCTGCATACAGAGCAATCCCGTGATCCACATGAAACATGTAAGGAGCCTCGACTTGCTTGATGGATCTCAAGAGAGTCCGCAAGATCACTGTCACAAGTAGAGAGGGACGCTGAGGTCAAACCAGCACTCCAAAGGAGTTCCATGTACCCCAAATCAACTCGAGATGAGGCCCGATTCTCCTGCCCTGATTTCAGAGCCATCCCCCTTTCCCCGTCAAACACGACCAGTGGCTTGACTTCCTTTAGGCAACTCCAGAGTTTCCCCGAGAACAACGTGCCAAGTCTCGAAGAATACCAAGTTCAGCAGAGCAACTCGAGGAATGCTCCGTGGACCCCAAATTTCCTGGAGATGAAAGCTGATTGCCTGGCTTAGACTCAAGACGTATGCCAATTTTCCACAAGCCCCTCAAGAGAAGGCTTCTCTCAGCAGTAGGTGTGAGGGAGGGACTCTGAGTTTGCTGCCTCAAGTGGAATATACACCGAGAAACCCTGACTCGAAAGGAGGCCGGGTTTCATTGCAGTGGCTTGAATACAGGCTCCTCTTTCTTCTCACAAGGTGACGGGATGTCTGAATACCCTGTGGAGTCCCTAGAGAAAGCCCTAGGTCCCCGACTCCTTTCGACGGAATGCCTCACATGCCTTTGACACCTCGAGCGGCACGCAGAGTTCACTGCTTCAAAATGTGACGATGCCTGACTCTTCTTGAACATTGACAGGAATCCCAAAATCCCTGTGGCTACTGGAAAGGGACTCTGGGTCTCCCGCCTCACCTCAAGAATCGTCCCTTTGTCCCTACCAAGCCTCGAAGAGATTCCTGAGGTGTCCCTCGTTACACGACAGGAGTCCTGAGGTCGCTGGACAAACACGAGTGTTGAAGGGCCATCCCCGAGATAAGTCGAGAATATACCCCAGGTCCCCGCCGCAACTCGAGAAAAACCATGAGACTTCCCATTCAAAGCGACATGAGGCCCGATTACCTGCAATGCATGGAGAGAAATCCCGTGATCCCCATGAAACATGTAAGGAGCCTCGACTTGCTTGATGGATCTCCAGACAATTCGCAAGAACACTGTAACAAGAACACAAGGTCCCTGATGTCACACCAGCATCGCGAAGGAGCTCCATGTTACCCAAAAAAACTCGAGGTGAGGCCCGATTCCCCTGCCTTGACTCCAGAGCCATCCCCAGTTCCCCATCAAACACGACCAGTGGCTATACTTCCTTTAGGCAACTCCAGCGGTTCCCGGAGAACAACGTGCAAATCCAGAGGAATACCAAGTTCAGCAGTGGAACTCGAGGAATGCTCCGTGGAAACCAAATTGCCTAGAGATGAGAGCTGATTCCCTGGCTTAGACACAACACGTATGCAAATTTCCACAAGCTCCTCAAGAGGAGGCTTCTCTCAGCAGTATGTGTGAACGAGGGACCATGAATTTGCTGCTTCAAGTGGAATATACACAGAGAAGCCCTGACTCGAAAGGAGGCCGTGTTTCCTTGCAGTGGCTTGAATACAGGCTCCTCTTTCATCTCACAAGGTGAAGGGATGACTGATTCCCCTGTGGAATCCCTAGAGAAAGCCCTAGGTCCCCGATTCGTTTTGACGGAATTCCTCACATGCCTTTGACACCTCGAGTGGCACACAGAGTTCATTGCTTCAAAAGGTGACGATGCCTGACTCCTCTTGACCATTGACAGGAATATCAATATCTCTGTGAGTACAGGAAAGGGACCGTGGGTCTCCCGCTTCACCTCGAGAAGCGTCCCTTTGGCCCTGCCAAGCCTCGAAGAGATTCCTGATGTGTCCCTCGTAACTCGACAGGAGTACTGACGTCGCTGGACAAACACGAGTTTTGAAGGGCCTTCGCCGAGATAAGTCGAGAATATACCCCAGGTCCTCGCCGCAACTCGAGAAAAACCATGAGACTTCCCATTCAAAGAGAGATGAGGCCCGATTCCCCTGCACTACATGGAGAGCAATCCCGTGATCCCCATGAAACATGTAAAAAGCGTCGACCTGCTTGATGGATCTCGAGACAATCCGAAAGAAACAGTGGCAGAAGTACAGAGGGACCCTGAGGTCACACCAGCAACCCGAAGGAGTTCCATGTAACCAAAATCAACTCGAGATGATGCCCGATTTCACTGCCTTGACTCCAGAGCAATCCCCCATTCCCCATCAAACAGGAACAATAGCTTGACTTCCTTTAGGCAACACCAGAGGTTCCCCGAGAACAACGTGCCAAGTCTAGAGGAATACCAAGTTCAACAGAGCAACTCGAGGAATGCTCGGTGAACCCCAAATTGCCTGGAGATGAGAGGTGATTGCCTGGTTAGACTCAAGACGTATACCAATTTTCCACAAGCCCCTCAAGAGAAGGATTCTCTCAGCAGTCGGGGTGAGGAAGGGACCCTGAGTTTGCTGCCTCAATTGGAATATAAACCGAGAAGCCCTGAAACAAAAGGAGGCCGGATTTCATTGCAGTGGCTTGAATACAGGCTCCTCTTTCTTCTCACAATGTGAAGGGATGTCTGAATCCCCTGTGGAGTCCTTAGAGTAAGCCCTAGGCCCCAACTCCTTTCGAAGGAATGCCTCACATGCCTTTGACACCGCGAGCGGCACAAAGAGTTCACTGCTTCAAAATGTGACGATGCCTGACTCCTCTTGAACATTGACAGGAATCCCAAAATCCCTGTGGCTACTGGAAAGGGACTCTGGGTCTCCCGCCTCACCTCAAGAATCGTTCCTTTGTCCCTACCAAGCCTCGAAGAGATTCCTGAGGTGTCCCTCATTACTCGACAGGAGACCTGAGGTCACTGGACAAACACGAGTGTTAAAGGGCCATCCCCGAGATAAGTCGAGAATATTCCCCAGGTCCCCGCCGCAACTCGAGAAAAACCATGAGACTTCCCATTCAAAGCGACATGAGGCCCGATTACCTGCACTGCATGGAAAGCAATCCCATGATCCCCATGAAACATGTAAGGAGCCTCGACTTGCTTGATGGATCTCCAGACAATTCGCAAGAACACTGTCACAAGAACAGAAGGTCCCTGATGTCACACCAGCATCGTGAAGGAGCTCCATGTTACCCAGAAAAACTCGAGGTGAGGCCCGATTCCCCTGCCTTGACTCCAGAGCCATCCCCCGTTCCCCATCAAACAAGACCAGTGGCTATACTTCCTTTAGGCAACTCCAGCGGTTCCCCGAGAACAACGTGCAAATCTAGAGGAATACCAAGTTCAGCAGTGGAACTCGAGGAATGCTCCGTGGAAACCAAATTGCCTAGAGATGAGAGCTGATTCCCTGGCTTAGACACAACACGTAGGCAAATTTCCACAAGCTCCTCAAGAGGAGGCTTCTCTCAGCAGTATGTGTGAAGGAGGGACCATGAATTTGCTGCTTCAAGTGGAATATACACCGAGAAGCCCTGACTGGAAAGGAGGCCGTGTTTCCTTGCAGTGGCTTGAATACAGGCTCCTCTTTCATCTCACAAGGTGAAGGGATGACTGATTCCCCTGTGGAGTCCCTAGAGATAGCCCTAAGTCCCCGACTCCTCTCAACGGAATACCTCACATGCCTTTGACACTTCGAGCGGCACACGGAGTTCATTGCTTCAAAAGGTGACGATGCCTGACTCCTCTTGAACATTGACAGGAATCCCAATATCCATGTGGCTACTCGAAAGGGATCCTGGGTCTCCCGCCTCACCTCAAGAAGCGTCCATTTAGCCCTGTCAAGCCTCGAAGAGATTCCTGAGGTGTCCTTCGTCACTCGACAGGAGTCCTGATGTCGCTGGACAAGCACGAGTGTTGAAGGGCCATCTCCGCCGTAACTCGAGAATATAATCCAAGTCCCCGCAGCAACTCGAGAAAAAACATGAGACTTCCCCCTCAAAGCGAGATGAGGCCCGATTCCCCTGCACTGCATGCAGAGCAATCCCATGATCCCCATGCAACATGTAAGGAGCCTTGACTTGCTTGATGGATCTCGAGAAAGTCCGCAAGAACACTGTCACAAGTACAGAGGGACCCTGAGGTCACACCAGCATCACGACGTGGCTCCATGTACCCCAAATCAACTCGAGATAAGGCCCGATTCCCCTGCCTTGACTCCAGAGCCATCCCCCGTTTCCCATCAAACACGACCCGTGGCTTGACTTCCTTTAGGCAACTCCAAGGTTCCCCGAGAACAACGTGCCAAGCCTAGAAGAATACCAAGATCAGCAGAGCAACTTGAGGAATGCTCCATGGACCCCAAATTGCCTGAAGATGAAAGCTGATTGCCTGCTTAGACTCAAGACGTATGCCAACTTTCCACAAGCCCCTCAAGAGGAGGCTTCTCTCAGCAGGAAGTATGAGGGAGGGACCCTGTATTTGCTGCCTCAAGTGGAATATACACCGAGAAGCCCTGACTTGAAAGGAGGCCGGGTTTCCTTGCAGTGGCTTGAATACAGGCTCCTCTTTCATCTCACAAGGTGAAGGGATGTTGATACCCCTGTGGAGTCCCTAGAGAAAGCCCAATGTCCCCGACTCCTTTGGACGGAAAGCCTCACATGCCTTTGACAATTCGAGCGGCACGCAGAGTTCATTGCTTCAAAATGTGACGATGCCTGACTCCTCTTGAACATTGACAGGAATCCCAATATCCCTGTGGCTACTGGAAAGGGACCCTGGGTCTCCCACCTCACCTCGAGAAGCGTCCATTTGGCCCTGCCAAGACTCGAAGAGATTCCTGAGGTGTCCCTCGTAACACGACAGGAGTCCTGACGTCGCTGGACAAACACGAGTGTTGAAGGGCCATCCCCGCCGTAACTCGAGAATATACCCAGGTCCCGCCGCAACTCGAGAAAAACCATGAGACTTCCCCCTCAAAGCGAGATGAGGCCCGATTCCCCTGCACTGCATGCAGAGCAATCCCGTGATCCCCATGAAACATGTAAGGAGCCTCGACTTGCTTGATGGATCTCGAGAGAGTCGCAAGAACACTGTAACAAGTACAGAGGGACCCTGAGGTCACACCAGCACCCCGAAGGAGTTCCATGTACCCAAATCAACTCGAGATGAGGCCCGATTCCCCTGCCTTGATTCCAGAGCCATCCCCCGTTCCCCATCAAACACGACCACTGGCTTGACTTCCTTTAGGCAACTCCAGAGGTCCCCGAGAACAACGTGCCAAGCTAGAGGAATACCAAGTTCAGCAGAGCAACTCGAGGAATGCTCCGTGGACCCAAATTGCCTGGAGATGAGAGCTGATTGCCTGGCTTAGACTCAAGACGTATGCCAATTTTCCACAAGCCCCTCAAGAGAAGGCTTCTCTCAGCAGTAGGTATAAGGGAGGGACCCTGAGTTTGCTGCCTCAAGTGGAATATACACCGAGAAGCCCTGACTCGAAAGGAGGCCGGGTTTCATTGCAGTGGCTTGAATACGGGCTCCTCTTTCATCTCACAAGGTGAAGGGATGTCTGAATCCCCTGTGGAGTCCCTAGAGAAAGCCCTAGGTCCCCGATCCTTTCGACGGAATGCCTCACATGCCTTTGACACCTCGAGAGTGGCACACAGAGTTCACTGCTTCAAAAGGTGACGATGCCTGACTCCTCTTGACCATTGACAGGAATCCCAATATCCCTGTGTGCTACTGGAAAGGGACCCGTGGGTCTCCCGCCTCACCTCGAGAAGCGTCCCTTTGCCCTGCCAAGCCTCGAAGAGATTCCTGAGGTGTCCCTCGTAACTCGACAGGAGTCCTGACGTCGCTGGAAAAACACGAGTGTTGAAAGGCCATCGCCGACGTAAGTCGAGAATATACCCAGGTCCCCGCCGCAACTCGAGAAAAACCATGAGACTTCCCCTCAAAGCGAGATGAGGCCCGATTCCCCTGCACTGCATACAGAGCAATCCCGTGATCCCCATGAAACATGTAAAGGAGCCTCGACTTGCTTGATGGATCTCGAGAGAGTCCGCAAGAACACTGTCACAAGTAGAGAGGGACCCTGAGGTCACACCAGCACTCCCAGGAGTTCCATGTACCCCAAATCAACTCGAGATGAGGCCCGATTTCTCCTGCCTTGACTCCAGAGCCATCCCCCTTTCCCCATCAAACACGACCAGTGGCTTGACTTCCTTTAGGCAACTCCAGAGTTTCCCCGAGAACAACGTGCCAAGTCTAGAGAATACCAAGTTCAGCAGAGCAACTCGAGGACTGCTCCGTGGACCCCAAATTTCCTGGAGATGAGAGCTGATTGCCTGGCTTAGACTCAAGACGTATGCCAATTTTCCACAAGCCCCTCAAGAGAAGGCTTCTCTCAGCAGTAGGTGTGAGGGAGGGACCTGAGTTTGCTGCCTCAAGTGGAATATACACCGAGAAGCCCTGACTCGAAAGGAGGCCGGGTTTCATTGCAGTGGCTTGAATACAGGCTCCTCTTTCTTCTCACAAGTGAAGGGATGTCTGAATCCCCTGTGGAGTCCTAGAGAAAGCCCTAGGTCCCCGACTCCTTTCGACGGAATGCCTCACATGCCTTTGACACCTCGAGCGGCACGCAGAGTTCACTGCTTCAAAATGTGACGATGCCTGACTCCTCTTGAACATTGACAGGAATCCCAAAATCCCTGTGGCTACTGGAAAGGGACTCTGGGTCTCCCGCCTCACCTCAAGAATCGTCCCTTTGTCCCTACCAAGCCTCGAAGAGATTCCTGAGGTGTCCCTCGTTACTCGACAGGAGTCCTGAGGTCACTGGACAAACACGAGTGTTGAAGGGCCATCCCCGAGATAAGTCGAGAATATTCCCCAGGTCCCCGCCGCAACTCGAGAAAAACCATGAGACTTCCCATTCAAAGCGACATGAGGCCCGATTACCTGCACTGCATGGAGAGCAATCCCGTGATCCCCATGAAACATGTAAGGAGCCTCGACTTGCTTGATGGATCTCCAGACAATCCGCAAGAACACTGTCACAAGAACAGAAGGTCCCTGATGTCACACCAGCATCGCGAAGGAGCTCCATGTTACCCAGAAAAACTCGAGGTGAGGCCCGATTCCCCTGCCTTGACTCCAGAGCCATCCCCCGTTCCCCATCAAACAAGACCAGTGGCTATACTTCCTTTAGGCAACTCCAGCGGTTCCCCGAGAACAACGTGCAAATCTAGAGGAATACCAAGTTCAGCAGTGGAACTCGAGGAATGCTCCGTGGAAACCAAATTGCCTAGAGATGAGAGCTGATTCCCTGGCTTAGACACAACACGTAGGCAAATTTCCACAAGCTCCTCAAGAGGAGGCTTCTCTCAGCAGTATGTGTGAAGGAGGGACCATGAATTTGCTGCTTCAAGTGGAATATACACCGAGAAGCCCTGACTCGAAAGGAGGCCGTGTTTCCTTGCAGTGGCTTGAATACAGGCTCCTCTTTCATCTCACAAGGTGAAGGGATGTCTGATTCCCCTGTGGAGTCCCTAGAGATAGCCCTAAGTCCCCGACTCCTCTCAACGGAATACCTCACATGCCTTTGACACTTCGAGCGGCACACGCAGAGTTCATTGCTTCAAAAGGTGACGATGCCTGACTCCTCTTGAACATTGACAGGAATCCCAATATCCTGTGGCTACTCGAAAGGGATCCTGGGTCTCCCGCCTCACCTCAAGAAGCGTCCCATTTAGCCCTGTCAAGCCTCGAAGAGATTCCTGAGGTGTCCTTCGTCACTCGACAGGAGTCCTGATGTCGCTGGACAAACACGAGTGTTGAAGGGCCATCTCCGCCGTAACTCGAGAATATAATCCAAGTCCCCGCAGCAACTCGAGAAAAAACATGAGACTTCCCCCTCAAAGCGAGATGAGGCCCGATTCCCCTGCACTGCATGCAGAGCAATCCCATGATCCCCATGCAACATGTAAGGAGCCTTGACTTGCTTGATGGATCACGAGAAAAAACGCAAGAACACTGTCACGAGTACAGAGGGACCCTGAGGTCACACCAGCATCACGACGTGGCTCCATGTACCCCAAATCAACTCGAGATAAGGCCCGATTCCCCTGCCTTGACTCCAGAGCCATCCCCCGTTTCCCATCAAACACGACCCGTGGCTTGACTTCCTTTAGGCAACTCCAAAGGTTCCCCGAGAACAACGTGCCAAGCCTAGAAGAATACCAAGATCAGCAGAGCAACTTGAGGAATGCTCCATGGACCCCAAATTGCCTGAAGATGAGAGCTGATTCCCTGCTTAGACTCAAGACGTATGCCAACTCTCCACAAGCCCCTCAAGAGGAGGCTTCTCTCAGCAGTAAGTGTGAGGGAGGGACCCTGTGTTTGCTGCCTCAAGTGGAATATACACCGAGAAGCCCTGACTTGAAAGGAGGCCGGGTTTCCTTGCAGTGGCTTGAATACAGGCTCCTCTTTCATCTCACAAGGTGAAGGGAGGTCTGATTCCCCTGTGGAGTCCCTAGAGAAAGCCCAATGTCCCCGACTCCTTTGGACGGAAAGCCTCACATGCCTTTGACAATTCGAGCGGCACACAGAGTTCATTGCTTCAAAATGTGACGATGCCTGACTCCTCTTGAACATTGACAGGAATCCCAATATCCATGTGGCTACTCGAAAGGGACCCTGGGTCTCCCACCTCACCTCGAGAAGCGTCCCTTTTGCCCTGCCAAGACTCGAAGAGATTCCTGAGGTGTCCCTCGTAACACGACAGGAGTCCTGACGTCGCTGGACAAACACGAGTTTTGAAGGGCCATCCCCGCCGTAACTCGAGAATATACCCCAGGTCCCCGCCGTAACTCGAGAAAAACCATGAGACTTCCCCCTCAAAGCGAGATGAGTCCCGATTCCCCTGCACTGCATGCAGAGCAATCCCGTGATCCCCATGAAACATGTAAGGAGCCTCGACTTGCTTGATGGATCTCGAGAGAGTCCGCAAGAACACTGTCACAAGTACAGAGGGACCCTGAGGTCACACCAGCACCCGAAGGAGTTCCATGTACCCCAAATCAACTCGAGATAAGGCCCGATTCCCCTGCCTTGATTCCAGAGCCATCCCCCGTTCCCCATCAAACACGACCAGTGGCTTGACTTCCTTTAGGCAACTCCAGAGGTTCCCCGAGAACAACGTGCCAAGTCTAGAGGAATACCAAGTTCAGCAGAGCAACTCGAGGAATGCTCCGTGCACCCCAAATTGCCTGGAGATGAGAGCTGATTGCCTGGCTTAGACTCAAGACGTATGCCAATTTTCCACAAGCCCCTCAAGAGAAGGCTTCTCTCAGCAGTAGGTATGAGGGAGGGACCCTGAGTTTGCTGCCTCAAGTGGAATATACACCGAGAAGCCCTGACTCGAAAGGAGGCCGGGTTTCATTGCAGTGGCTTGAATACAGGCTCCTCTTTCATCTCACAAGGTGAAGGGATGTCTGAATCCCCTGTGGAGTCCCTAGAGAAAGCCCTAGGTCCCCGAATCCTTTCGACGGAATGCCTCACATGCCTTTGACATTTCGAGCGGCACACAGAGTTCACTGCTTCAAAGGTGACGATGCCTGACTCCTCTTGACCATTGACAGGAATCCCAAAATCCCTGTGGCTACTGGAAAGGGACCCGGGGTCTCCCGCCTCACCTCGGAAGCGTCCCTTTGGCCCTGCCAAGCCTCGAAGAGATTCCTGAGGTGTCCCTCGTAACTCGACAGGAGTCCTGACGTCGCTGGAAAAACACGAGTGTTGAAAGGGCCATCCCCGCCGTAAAGTCGAGAATATACCCAGGTCCCCGCCGCAACTCGAGAAAAACCATGAGACTTCCCCCTCAAAGCGAGATGAGGCCCGATTCCCCTGCACTGCATGCAGAGCAATCCCGTGATCCCCATGAAACATGTAAGGAGCCTCGACTTGCTTGATGGATCTCGAGAGAGTCCGCAAGAACACTGTCACAAGTAGAGAGGGACCCTGAGGTCACACCAGCACCCCGAAGGAGTTCCATGTACCCCAAATCAACTCGAGATGAGGCCCGATTCCCCTGCCTTGACTCCAGAGCCATCCCCCGTTCCCCATCAAACACGACCAGTGGCTTGACTTCCTTTAGGCAACTCCAGAGGTTCCCCGAGAACAACGTGCCAAGTCTAGAGGAATACCAAGTTCAGCAGAGCAACTCGAGGAATGCTCCGTGGACCCCAAATTGCCTGGAGATGAGAGCTGATTGCCTGGCTTAGACTCAAGACGTATGCCAATTTTCCACAAGCCCCTCAAGAGAAGGCTTCTCTCAGCAGTAGGTGTGAGGGAGGGACCCTGAGTTTGCTGCCTCAAGTGGAATATACACCGAGAAGCCCTGACTCGAAAGGAGGCCGGGTTTCATTGCAGTGGCTTGAATACAGGCTCCTCTTTCATCTCACAAGGTGAAGGGATGTCTGAATCCCCTGTGGTCCCTAGAGAAAGCCCTAGGTCCCCGACTCCTTTCGACGGAATGCCTCACATGCCTTTGACACCTCGAGCGGCACGCAGAGTTCACTGCTTCAAAATGTGACGATGCCTGACTCCTCTTGAACATTGACAGGAATCCCAATATCCCTGTGGCTACTGGAAAGGGACTCTGGGTCTCCCGCCTCACCTCGAGAAGCGTCCCTTTTTCCCTACCAAGCCTCGAAGAGATTCCTGAGGTGTCCCTCGTACTCGACAGGAGTCCTGAGGTCGCTGGACAAACACGAGTGTTGAAGGGCCATCCCCGCCGATAAGTCGAGAATATTACCCCAGGTCCCCCGCGCAACTCGAGAAAAACCATGAGACTTCCCATTCAAAGCGAGATGAGGCCCGATTCCCCTGCACTGCATGCAGAGCAATCCCGTGATCCCCATGAAACATGTAAGGAGCCTCGACTTGCTTGATGGATCTCGAGACAATCCGCAAGAACACTGTCACAAGAACAGAAGGACCCTGAGGTCACACCAGCATCGCGAAGGAGCTCCATGTTACCCCAAAAAAACTCGAGATGAGGCCCGATTTCCCTGCCTTGACTCCAGAGCCATCCCCCGTTCCCCATCAAACACGACCAGTGGCTTGACTTCCTTTAGGCAACTCCAGAGGTTCCCCGAGAACAACGTGCCAAATCTAGAGGAATACCAAGTTCAGCAGAGCAACTCGAGGAATGCTCCGTGGAACCCCAAATTGCCTAGAGATGAGAGCTGATTCCCTGGCTTAGACACAAGACGTATGCAAATTTTCCACAAGCCCTCAAGAGGAGGCTTCTCTCAGCAGTAGGTGTGAGGGAGGGACCCTGAATTTGCTGCTTCAATGTGGAATATACACCGAGAAGCCCTGACTCGAAAGGAGGCCGTGTTTCCTTGCAGTGGCTTGAATACAGGCTCCTCTTTCATCTCACAAGGTGAAGGGATGTCTGATTCCCCTGTGGAGTCCCTAGAGATAGCCCTAAGTCCCCGACTCCTTTCGACGGAATGCCTCACATGCCTTTGACACTTCGAGCGGCACACAGAGTTCACTGCTTCAAAAGGTGACGATGCCTGACTCCTCTTGAACATTGACAGGAATCCCAATATCCCTGTGGCTACTGGAAAGGGATCCTGGGTCTCCCGCCTCACCTCAAGAAGCGTCCCTTTAGCCCTGCCAAGCCTCGAAGAGATTCCTGAGGTGTCCCTCGTCACTCGACAGGAGTCCTGATGTCGCTGGACAAAACACGAGTGTTGAAGGGCCATCTCCGCCGTAAGTCGAGAATATACCCCAAGTCCCCGCAGCAACTCGAGAAAAAACATGAGACTTCCCCCTCAAAGCGAGATGAGGCCCGATTCCCCTGCACTGCATGCAGAGCAATCCCGTGATCCCCATGAAACATGTAAGGAGCCTCGACTTGCTTGATGGATCACGACAGTCCGCCGCAAAGAACACTGTCACAAGTACAGAGGGACCCTGAGGTCACACCAGCATCGCGAAGGAGCTCCATGTACCCCAAATCAACTCGAGATAAGGCCCGATTCCCCTGCCTTGACTCCAGAGCCATCCCCCGTTTCCCATCAAACACGACCCGTGGCTTGACTTCCTTTAGGCAACTCCAAGGTTCCCCGAGAACAACGTGCCAAGCCTAGAAGAATACCAAGTTCAGCAGAGCAACTCGAGGAATGCTCCGTGGACCCCAAATTGCCTGAAGATGAGAGCTGATTGCCTGGCTTAGACTCAAGACGTATGCCAACTTTCCACAAGCCCCTCAAGAGGAGGCTTCTCTCAGCAGTAAGTGTGAGGGAGGGACCCTGAGTTTGCTGCCTCAAGTGGAATATACACCGAGAAGCCCTGACTTGAAAGGAGGCCGGGTTTCCTTGCAGTGGCTTGAATACAGGCTCCTCTTTCATCTCACAAGGTGAAGGGATGTCTGATTCCCCTGTGGAGTCCCTAGAGAAAGCCCTAATGTCCCCGACTCCTTTGGACGGAAAGCCTCACATGCCTTTGACAATTCGAGCGGCACACAGAGTTCATTGCTTCAAAAGGTGACGATGCCTGACTCCTCTTGAACATTGACAGGAATCCCAATATCCCTGTGGCTACTGGAAAGGGACCCGGGTCTCCCGCCTCACCTCGAGAAGCGTCCCTTTGCCCTGCCAAGCCTCGAAGAGATTCCTGAGGTGTCCCTCATAACTCGACAGGAGTCCTGACGTCGCTGGAAAAACACGAGTGTTGAAGGGCCATCCCCGACGTAACTCGAGAATATACCCAGGTCCCCGCCGCAACTCGAGAAAAACCATGAGACTTCCCCCTCAAAGCGAGATGAGGCCCGATTCCCCTGCCCTGCATGCAGAGCAATCCCGTGATCCACATGAAACATGTAAGGAGCCTCGACTTGCTTGATGGATCTCGAGAGAGTCCGCAAGAACACTGTCACAAGTAGAGAGGGACCCTGAGGTCACACCAGCATCCGAAGGAGTTCCATGTACCCCAAATCAACTCGAAATGAGGCCCGATTCCCTGCCTTGATTTCAGAGCCATCCCCCGTTCCCCATCAAACACGACCAGTGGCTTGACTTCCTTTAGGCAACTCCAGAGGTTCCCCGAGAACAACGTGCCAAGTCTAGAAGAATACCAAGTTCAGCAGAGCAACTCGAGGAATGCTCCGTGGACCCCAAATTGCCTGGAGATGAGAGCTGATTGCCTGGCTTAGACTCAAGACGTATGCCAATTTTCCACAAGCCCCTCAAGAGAAGGCTTCTCTCAGCAGTAGGTGTGAGGGAGGGACCCTGAGTTTGCTGCCTCAATGTGGAATATACACCGAGAAGCCCTGACTCGAAAGGAGGCCGGGTTTCATTGCAGTGGCTTGAATACAGGCTCCTCTTTCATCTCACAAGGTGAAGGGATGTCTGAATCCCCTGTGGAGTCCCTAGAGAAAGCCCTAGGTCCCCGACTCCTTTCGACGGAATGCCTCACATGCCTTTGACACCTCGAGCGGCACGCAGAGTTCACTGCTTCAAAATGTGACGATGCCTGACTCCTCTTGAAAATTGACAGGAATCCCAAAATCCCTGTGGCTACTGGAAAGGGACCTGGGTCTCCCGCCTCACCTCGAGAAGCGTCCCTTTGCCCTGCCAAGCCTCGAAGAGATTCCTGAGGTGTCCCTCGTTACCCGACAGGAGTCCTGAGGTCGCTGAACAAACACGAGTGTTGAAGGGCCATCCCCGAGATAAGTCGAGAATATACCCCAGGTCCCCGCAGCAACTCGAGAAAAACCATGAGACTTCCCCCATTCAAAGCGAGATGAGGCCCGATTACCTGCACTGCATGCAGAGCAATCCCGTGATCCCCATGAAACATGTAAGGAGCCTCGACTTGCTTGATGGATCTCGAGACAGTCCGAAAGATCACTGTCACAAGTACAGAGGGACCCTGAGGTCACACCAGCACCCCGAAGGAGTTCCATGTACCCCAAATCAACTCGAGATGAGGCCCGATTCCCCTGCCTTGACTCCAGACCCATCCCCCGTTCCCCATCAAACACGAACCATGGCTTGACTTCCTTTAGGCAACTCCAGAGGTTCCCCGAGAACAACGTGCCAAGTCTAGAGAAATACCAAGTTCAGCAGAGCAACTCGAGGAATGCTCGTTGGACCCCAAATTGCCTGGAGATGAGAGCTGATTGCCTGGCTTAGACTCAAGACGTATGCCATTTTTCCACAAGCCCCTCAAGAGAAGGCTTCTCTCAGCAGTAGGGGTGAGGGAGGGACCCTGAGTTTGCTGCCTCAAGTGGAATATACACCGAGAAGCCCTGACTCGAAAGGAGGCCGTGTTTCCTTGCAGTGGCTTGAATACAGGCTCCTCTTTCATCTCACAATGTGAAGGGATGTCTGAATCCCCTGTGGAGTCCCTAGAGAAAGCCCTAGGTCCCCGATTCGTTTTGACGGAATTCCTCACATGCCTTTGACACCTCGAGCGACACACAGAGTTCATTGCTTCAAAAGGTGACGATGCCTGACTCCTCTTGACCATTGACAGGAATCCCAGTATCTCTGTGGCTACTGGAAAGGGACCTGGGTCTCCCGCCTCACCTCGAGAAGCGTCCCTTTGGCCCTGCCAAGCCTCGAAGAGATTCCTGATGTGTCCCTCGTAACTCGACAGGAGTCCTGACGTCGCTGGACAAACACGAGTGTTGAAGGGCCTTCCCCGAGATAAGTCGAGAATATACCCCAGGTCCCCGCCTTAACTCGAGAAAAACCATGAGACTTCCCCTTCAAAGCGAGATGAGGCCCGATTCCCCTGCACTGCATGCAGAGCAATCCCGTGATCCCCATGAAACATGTAAGGAGCCTCGACTTGCTTGATGGATCTCGAGACAGACTGCAAGAACACTGCCACAAGTACAGAGGGACCCTGAGGTCACACCAGCATCGCGAAGGAGCTCCATGTACCCCAAATCAACTCGAGATGAAGCGCCATTCCCCTCCATTTCTCCAGATCCATCCCCCTTTCCCCATCAAACACGACCAGTGACTTGACTTCCTTTAGGCAACTCCAGAGTTTCCTTGAAAACAACGTGCCAAATCTAGAGATATACCAAGTTCAGCAGAGCAACTCGAGGAATGCTCCGTGGACCTCAAATTGCCTGGAGATGAAAGCTGATTGCCTGGCTTAGACTCAAGACGTATGCCAATTTTCCACAATCCCCTCAAGAGAAGGCTTCTCTCAGCAGTAGGTGTGAGGGAGGGACCCTGAGTTTGCTGCCTCAAGTGGAATATACACCGAGAAGCCCTGACTCGAAAGGAGGCCGGGTTTCATTGCAGTGGCTTGAATACAGGCTCCTCTTTCATCTCACAAGTTGAAGGGATGTCTGAATCTCCTGTGGAGTCCCTAGAGAAAGCCCTAGGTCCCCGAATCCTTTCAACGGAATGCCTCACATGCCTTTGACAATTCGAGCGGCACACAGAGTTCACTGCTTCAAAAGGTGACGATGCCTGACTCCTCTTGAACATTGACAGGAATCCCAATATCCCTGTGGCTACTGGAAAGGGACCCGTGGTCCCCCGCCTCACCTCGAGAAGCGTCCCTTTGTCCCTGCCAAGCCTCGAAGAGATTCCTGAGGTGTCCCTCGTAACTCGACAGGAGTCCTGACGTCGCTGGAAAAACACGAGTGTTGAAAGGCCATCCCCGACGTAACTCGAGAATATACCCTAGGTCCCCGCCGCAACTCGAGAAAAACCATGAGACTTTCCCCTCAAAGCGATGGAAGGCTCGATTCCCCTGCCCTGCATGCAGAGCAATCCCGTGATCCCCATGAAACATGTAAGGAGCCTCGACTTGCTTGATGGATTTCGAGAGAGTCCGCAAGAACACTGTCACAAGTAGAGAGGGACCCTGAGGTCACACCAGCATCCCGAAGGAATTCCATGTATCCCAAATCAACACGAGATGAGGCCCGATTCCCCTGCCCTGACTCCAGTGCCATCCCCCTTTCCCCATCAAACACGACCAGTGGCTTGACTTCCTTTAGGCAACTACAGAGGTTCCCCGAGAACAACGTGCCAAGTCTCAAAGAATACCAAGTTCAGCAGAGCAACTCGAGGAATGCTCCTTGGACCCCAAGTTTCCTTGAAATGAAAGCTGATTGCCTGGCTTAGACACAAGACGTATGCCAATTTTCCACAATCCCCTCAAGAGAAGGCTTCTCTCAGCAGTAGGTGTGAGGGAGGGACCCTGAGTTTGCTGCCTCAAGTGGAATATACACCGAGAAGCCCTGACTCGAAGGGAGGCCGTGTTTAGGTGCAGTGGCTTGAATACGGGCTCCTCTTTCATCTCACAAGGTGAAGGGATGTCTGAATCCTCTGTGGACTCCCTAGAGAAAACCCTAGGTCCCCGAATCGTTTGGAAGGAATGCCTCACATGCTTTGACACCTCGAGCGGCACACAGAGTTCACTGCTTCAAAAGGTGATTATGCCTGACTCCTCTTGTCCATTGACTGGAATCCCAATATCCCTGTGGCTACTGGAAAGGGACCCTGGGTCTCCCGCCTCACATCGAGAAGCGTCCCTTTGGTCCTGCCAAGCCTCGAAGAGATTCCTGAGGTGTCCCTTGTAACTCGACAGGAGTCCTGACGTCACTGGACAAACACGAGTGTTGAAAGGCCATTCTCGCCGTACCTCGTGAATATACCACAGGTCCCCGCCGCAACTCGAGAAAAACATGATACTTCTCCCTCAAAGCGAGATGAGGCCCGATCTACCTGCAGTGCATGGAGAGCAATCCCATGATCCCATGAAACATGTAAGGAGCCTCGACTTGCTTGATGGATCTCGAGACAGTCCGCAAGAACACTGTCACAAGTAGAGAAGGACCCTGAGGTCACACCATCATCGCGAACGAGCTCCATGTAAGCCAAATCAAATCGAGATGACGCCCGATTCCCCTGCCTTGACTCCAGATCCATACCCCATTCCCCATCAAACACGACCGGTGGCTTGACTTCCTTTAGGCCCCTCCAGAGGTTCCCTGAATACAACGTGACAAATATAGAGTAATACCAAATTCAGCTGGGCAAATTGAGGAATGCTCCGTGGACCCCAAATTGCCTGGAGATGAGAGCTGATTGCCTGGATTAGACACAAGCCGTATGCCAAATTTCAACAAGCTCCTCAAGAGAAGGCTTCTCTCAGCATTAGGTGTGAGGGAGGGACCCTGAGTTTGCTGCCTCAAGTGGAATATACACCGAGAAGCCATGACTCGAAAGGAGGCCGGGTTTCTTTTCAGTGACTTGAATAGAGGCTCCACTTTCATCTCACAAGGTGAAGGGATGTCTGAATCCCCTGTGGAGTCCCTAGAGAAAGCCCTATGTCCCCGACTTTCGTCGGAATGCCTCACATGCATTTGACACCTCGAGCGGCACGCAGAGTTCACTGCTTCAAAAGGTGACGATGCCTGACTCCTCTTGAAAATTGACAGGAATCCCAATATCCCTGTGGCTACTGGAAAGGGACCCTGGGTCTCCCGCCTCACCTTGAGAAGCGTCCTTTGGCCCTGCCAAGCCTCGAAGAGATTCCTGAGGTGTCCCTCGTAACTCGACAGGAGTCCTGACGTCGCTGGACAAGCACGAGTGTTGAAGGGCTCTCCCCGCCGTAATTCGAGAATATAACCCGGGTCCCCACCTTAACTCGAGAAAAACCGTGAGACTGCCCCCTCAAAGCGAGATGAGGCCCGATTCCCCTGCATTATATGCAGAGCAATCCCGTGATCCCCATGAAACATGTAAGGAGCCTCGACTTGCTTGATGGATCTCGAGACAGTCCACAAGAACACTGTCACAAGTAGAGAGGGAACCTGAGGTCACACCAGCACCGCGAAGTACTTCCATATACCCCAAATCAACTCGAGATGAGGCCCGATTCCCCTGCCTTGACTCCAGAGCCATCCCCCGTTCCCCATCAAACACGACCAGTGGCTTGACTTCCTTTAGGCAACTACAGAGGTTCCCCGAGACCAATGTGCCACGTCTAGAGGAATACCAAGTTCAGCAGAGCAACTCGTGGAATGCTTCGTGGACCCCAAATTGCCTGGGGATGAGAGCTGATTGCCTGGCTTAGACTCAAGACGTATGACAATTTTCCACAAGCACCTCAAGAGAAGGCTTCTCTCAGCAGTAGGTGTGAGGGAGGGACCCTGAATTTGCTGCTTCAAGTGGAATATACACCGAGAAGCCCTGATTGGAAGGAGTCCGGGTTTCCTGGCAGTGGCTTGAATATAGGCTCCTCTTTCATCTCACAAGATGAAGGGATGTCTGAATCCCCTGTGGAGTCCCTAGAGTAAGCCCAAGGTCCCTGATTTTCGACGGAATGCCTCACATGCACTTGACACCTCCAGCGGCATGCAGAGTTCACTGCTTCAAATGGTGACGATGCCTGACTCCTCTTGAAAATTGACAGGAATACCTATATCACTTTGGCTACTGGAAAGGGAACTTTGTTCTCCCGCCTCACCTCGAGAAGCGTCCCTTTGGCCCTGCCAAGCCTCGAAGAGATTCCTGAGGTGTCCCTCGTAACTACACAGGAGTCCTGACATCGCTGAACAAACACGTGTGTTGAAGGGCCATCCCCGCCATAACTCGACAATATAACCCAGGTCCCCGCCTTAACTCGAGAAAAACCATGAGGCTTCCCCCTTAAAGCGAGATGAGGCCCGATTCCACCTGCATGCATGCAAAAAAATCCCGTAATCCCATGAAACATGTAAGGAGCCTCGACTTGCTTGATGGATCTCGAGACAGTCCGCAAGAACACTGTCACAAGTAGAGAAGGACCCTGAGGTCACACCATCATCGCGAACGAGTTCCATGTACGCCAAATCAACTCGAGATGACGCCCGATTCCCCTGCCTTGACTCCAGATCCATACCCCGTTCCCCATCAAACACGACAGTGGCTTGACTTCCTTTAGGCACCTACAGAGGTTCCCTGAGAACAACGTGCCAAATATAGAGTAATACCAAGTTCAGCTGGGCAACTTGAGGAATGCTCCGTGGACCCCAAATTGCCTGGAGATGAGAGCTGATTGCCTGGCTTAGACTCAAGACGTATGCCAATTTTCCACAAGCTCCTCAAGAGAAGGCTTCTCTCAGCAGTAGCTGTGAGGGAGGGACCCTGAGTTTGCTGCCTAAATTGGAATATACACCGGGAAGCCCTGACTCAAAAGGAGGGCGGGTTTCATTTCAGTGACTTGAATACAGGCTCCACTTTCATCTCACAAGGTGAACGGATGTCTGAATCCCCTGTGGACTCCCTAGAGTAAGCCCTAGGTCCCCGACTTTCGACGGAATGCCTCACATGCTTTTGACACCTCCAGCGGCACGCAGAGTTCACTGCTTCAAAAGGTGACGATGCCTGACTCCTCTTGAAAATTGACAGGAATCCCAAAATCCCTGTGGCTACTGGAAAGGGACGCTGGGTCTCCCGCCTCACCTCGAGAAGCGTCCCTTTGACCCTGCCAAGCCTCGAAGAGATTCCTGAGGTGTCCCTTGTAACTCGACAGGAGTCCTGAGGTCGCTGGACAAACAAGAGTTTTGAAGGACCATCCCCACCGTAACTCGGAATATAACCCAGGTTCCCGCTGAAACTCGAGAAAAACCATGAGACTTCCCCCTCAAAGCGAGATGAGGCCCGATTCCCCTGCAGTGCATGCAGAGCAATTCCGTGATCCACATGAAACATGTAAGGAGCCTCGACTTGCTTGATGGATCACCAGACAGTCCGCAAGAACACTGTCACAAGTAGAGAAGGACGCTGAGGTCACACCAGCATCGCGAAGGAGGTACATTTATGCCAAATCAAATCGAGATGACGCCCGATTCGCCTCCTTGACTCCAGATCCATACCCCATTCCCCATCAAACACGACCAGTGGCTTGACTTCCTTTAGGCAACTCCAGAGTTCCCTGAGAACAACGTGCCAAAATCTAGAGGAATACCAAGTTCAGCTGAGCAACTCGAGGAATGCTCCATGGACCCCAAATTGCCTGGAGATGAGAGCTGATTGCCTGGTTTAGACTCATGACGTATGCCAGTTTTCCACAAGCCCATCAAGAGAAGGCTTCTCTCAGCAGTAGGTGTGAGGGAGGAACCCTGAATTTGCTGCATCAATTGGAATATACACCGAGAAGCCCTGACTAGAAAGGAGGCTGGGGTTCATTTCAGTGCCTTTAATACTGGCTCCACTTTCATCTCACAACCTGAAGGGATGTCTGAATCCCCTGTGGAGTCCCTAGAGTAAGCCCTAGGTCCCTGATTTTCGACGGAATGCCTCACATGCCTTTGAAACCTCGAGCGGCACACAGAGTTCACTGCTTCAAAAGGTGACGATGCCTGACTCCTCTTGAAAATTGACAGGAATCCCTATATCCCTGTGGCTACTGGAAAGGGACCTTGGGTCTCTTGTCTCACCTCGAGAAGCGTCCCTTTGGCCCTGCCAAGCCTCGAAGAGATTCCTGAGTTGTCCCTTGTAACTCGACAGGAGTCCTGACGTCGCTGGACAAACATGTATGTTGAAGGGCCATCCCCGCCGTAACTCGAGAATATAACCCAGGTCCCGCAGTAACTCGAGAAAAACCATGAGACTTCCCCCTTCAAAGCGAGATGAGGCCCGATTCCCCTGCACTGCATGCAGAGCAATCCGTGATCCCCATGAAACATGTAAGGAGCCTCGACTTGCTTGATGGATCTCGAGACAGTCCGCAAGAACACTGCCACAAGTAGAGAGGGACTCTGAGGTCACACCAGCATCGCGAAGGAGCTACATGTACCCCAAATCAAATCGAGATGAAGCCCCATTCCCCTCCCTTGACTCCAGATCCATACCCCATTTCCCCATCAAACACGACCAGTGGCTTGACTTCCTTTAGGCAACTCCAGAGGTTCCCTGAGAAAAACGTGCCAACTCTAGAGGAATACCAATTTCAGCAGAGCAACTCGAGGAATGCTCCCTGGACCCCAAATTGCCTGGAGATGAGAGCTGATTGCCTGGTTTGAACTCAAGACGTATGCCAGTTTTCCACAATCCCCTCAAGAGAAGGCTTCTCTCAGCAGTAGGTTTGAGGGAGGGACCCTGAGTTTGCTGCCTCAATGGAATATACACCGAGAAGCCCTGACTCGAAAGGAGGCCGGGTTTCATTGCAGTGGCTTTGAATACTGGCCCTCTTTCATCTCACAAGTTGAAGGGATGTCTGAATCCCCTGTGGAGTCCTAGAGAAAGCCCTAGTTCCCCGAATCCTTTCGACGGAATGCCTCACATGCCTTTGACACCTCGAGCGGCACACAGAGTTCACTGCTTCAAATGGTGAAGATGCCTGACTCCTCTTGAACATTGACAGAATTCCAATATCCCTGTGGCTACTGGAAAGGGACCCTGGGTCTCCCGCCTCACCTCGAGAAGCGTCCCTTTGGCCCTGCCAAGCCTCGAAGAGATTCCTGAGGTGTCCCTCGTAACTCGACAGGAGTCCTGAGGTCGCTGGACAAACACGAGTGTTGAAGGGCCATCCCCGCCGTAACTCGAGAATATACCCCAGGTCCCCGCCGTAACTCGAGAAAAACCATGAGACTTCCCCCTCAAGCGAGATGAGGCCCGATTCCCTGCACTGCATGCAGAGCAATCCCGTGATCCCCATGAAACATGTAAGGAGCCTCGACTTGCTTGATGGATCTCGAGACAGTCCGCAAGAACACTGTCACAAGTATAGAGGGACCCTGAGGTCACACCAGCATTGCGAAGGAGCTCCATGTACCCCAAATCAACTCGAGATGAATCCCCATTCCCCTGCCTTGACTCCAGATCCATACACCGTTTCCCCATCAAACACGACCAGTGGCTTGACTTCCTTTAGGCAACTCCAGAGGTTCCCTGAGAACAACGTGCCAAAACTCTAGAGGAATACCAATTTCAGCAGAGCAACTCGAGGAATGCTCCGTAGGCCCCAAATTGCCTGGAGATGAGAGCTGATTGCCTGGTTTAGACTCAAGACGTATGCCAAATTTCCACAAGCCCCTCAAGAGAAGGCTTCTCTCAGCAGTAGGTGTGAGGGAGGGACCCTGAGTTTGCTGCCTCAAGTGGAATATACACCGAGAAGCCCTGACTCGAAAGGAGCCGGGTTTCATTGCAGTGCCTTGAATATTGGCTCCTCTTTCATCTCACAAGGTGAAGGGATGTCTGAATCCCTGTGGAGTCCCTAGAGAAAGCCCTAGTTCCCCGATCCTTTCGACGGAATGCCTCACATGCCTTTGACACCTCGAGCGGCACACAGAGTTCACTGCTTCAAATGGTGAAGATACCTGACTCCTCTTGACCATTGAAAGTAATTCCAATATCCCTGTGGCTACTGGAAAGGGACCCTGGGTCTCCCGCCTCACCTCGAGAAGCGTCCCTTTGGCCCTGCCAAGCCTCGAAGAGATTCCTGAGGTGTCCCTCGTAACTCGACAGGAGTCCTGAGGTCGCTGGACAAACACGAGTGTAGAAGGGCCATCCCCGCTGTAACTCGAGAATATACCCCATTTCCCCGCCGTAACACGAGAAAAACAATGACACTTCCCCATCAAAGCGAGATGAGGCCCGATTCCTCTACACTGCATGCAGAGCAATCCCGTGATCCCATGAAACATGTAAGGAACCTCGACTTGCTTGATGGATCTCGATACAGTCCGCAAGAACACTGTCACAAGTATAGAGGGACCCTAAGGTCACACCAGCATTGCGAACGAGCTCCATGTACCCCAAATCAACTCGAGATGAATCCCAATTCCCCTGCCTTGACTCCAGATCCATACACCGTTCCCCATCAAACACGACCAGTGGCTTGACTTCCTTTAAGCAACTCCACTGGTTCCCTGAGAACAACATGCCAAAACTAGAGGAATACCAAGGTCAGGTGAGCAACACGAGGAATGCTCCGTAGAACCCAAATTGCCTGGAGATGATAGCTGATTGCCTGGTTTAGACTCAAAAAGTATGTCAAATTTCCACAAGCCCATCAAGAGAAGGCTTCTCTCAGCACTAGGTGTGAGGGAGGGACCCTGAATTTGCTGCGTCAAGTGAAATATACACCGAGAAGCCCTGACTCGAAAGGAGCCCGGGTTTCATTTCAGTGCCTTGAATATTGGCTCCACTTTCATCTCACAAGGTGAAGGGATGTCTGAATCTCCTGTGGAGTCCCTATAGAAAGCCCTAGATCCCCGACCCCTTTCGACGGAATGCCTCACATGCCTTTGACACCTCGAGCGGCACGCAGAGTTCACTGCTTCAAAATGTGACGATCCCTGACTCCTCTTGAATATTGACAGGAATCCCAATATCCCTGTGGCTACTGGAAAGGGAACTTTGGTCTCTCGCCTCACCTCGAGAAGCATCCCTTTGTCCCTACCAAGCCTCGAAGAGATTCCTGAGGTGTCCCTCGTATCTCGACAGGAGTCCTGACGTCGCTGGACAAACATGAGTGTTGAAGGACCATCCCCACCATTAACTCGAGAATATAACCCAGGTCCCCGCCTTAACTCGAGAAAAACCATGAGACTTCGCCCTTAAAGCGAGATGAGGCCCGATTCCCCTATACTGCATGCAGAGCAATCCCGTGATCACCATGAAACATGTAAGGAGCCTCGACTTGCTTGATGGATCTCGAGACAATCCGCAAGAACACTGTCACAAGTACAGAGGGACCCTGAGGTCACACCAACATTGCGAAGGAGCTCCATGTACCCCAAATCAACTCGAGATGAAGCCCCATTCCCCTCCATTTTTCCAGATCCATAACCCTTTCCCCATCAGACACGACCAGTGGCTTGACTTCCTTTAGGCAACTCCAGAGGTTTCCAGAGAAAAACGTGCCAAGTCTAGAGGAATACCAAGTTCAGCAGAGCAACTCGAGGAATGCTCCCTGGGCCCCAAATTGCCTACAGATGAGAGCTGATTGCCTGGTTTGAACTCAAGACGTATGCCAATTTTCCACAAGCCCCTCAAGAGAAGGCTTCTCTCAGCAGTAGGTTTGAGGTAGGGACCCTGAGTTTGCTGCCTCGAGTGGAATATACACCGAGAAGCCCTGATTGGAAGGAGGCCGGGTTTCCTTGCAGTGGCTTGAATACAGGCTCCTCTTTCATCTCACAAGGTGAAGGGATGTCTGAATCCCCTGTGGAGTCCCTAGAGAAAGCCCTAGTTCCCCGACTACTTTCGACGGAATGCCTCACATGCCTTTGATATCTCGAGCAGCACGCAGAGTTCACTGTTTCAAAATGTGACGATGCCTGACTCCTCTTGAACATTGACAGGAATCCCAATATCCCTGTGACTACTGGAAAGGGAACCTGGGTCTCCCGTCTCACCTCAAGAAGCGTCCCTTTGTCCCTGCCAAGCCTCGAAGAGATTCCTGATGTGTCCCTCGTAACTCGACAAGAGTCCTGAGGTCGCTGGACAAACACGAGTGTTGAAGGGCCATCCCCGCAATAACTCGAGAATATACCCCTGGTCCACAAAGTAACTCGAGAAAAACCATGAGACTTCCCCCTCAAAGCGAGATGAGGCCCGATTCCCCTGAAGTGCATGCAGAGCAATTCCGTGATCCCCATGAAACATGTAAGGAGCCTCGACTTGCTTGATGGATCAGGAGACAGTCCGCAAGAACACTGTCACAAGTAAAGAAGGACCCTGAGGTCACACCAGCATCGCGAAGGAGCTCTATGTACGCCAAATCAAATCGAGATGACGCCCGATTCCCCTGCCTTGACTCCAGATCCATACCCCATTCCCCATCAGACACGACCAGTGGCTTGACTTCCTTTAGGCAACTCCAGAAGTTCCCTGAGAACAACGTGCAAAATCTAGAGGAAAACCAAGTTCAGTTGAGCAACTCGAGGAATGTTCGGTGGACCCCAAATTGCCTCGAGATGAGAGCTGATTGCCTGGCTTAGACTCAAGACGTATGCCAGTTTTCCACAAGCCCCTCAAGAGAAGGCTTCTCTCAGCAGTATGTGTGAGGGAGGGACCCTGAATTTGCTGTGTCAAGTGGAATATACACCGAGAAGCCCTGACTCGAAAGGAGGCCGGGTTTCATTGCAGTGCCTTGAATACTGGCTCCACTTTCATCTCACAAGGTGAAGGGATGTCTGATTCCCCTGTGGAGTCCCTAGAGAAAGCCCTAGGTCCCCGACTTTCGAAGAAATGCCTCACATGCCTTTGACACCTCGAGCGGCACGCAGAGTTCACTGCTTCAAAAGGTGACGATGCCTGACTCCTCTTGAAAATTGACAGGAATCCCAATATCCGTGGCTACTGGAAAGGGACGCTGGGTCTCCCACCTCACCTCGAGAAGCGTCCCTTTGGACCCTGCCAAGCCTCGAAGAGATTCCTGAGGTGTCTCTCGTAACTCGACAGGAGTCCTGACGTCGCTGGACAAACACGAGTGTTGAAGGGCTCTCCCCGCCGTAACTCGAGAATATACCCCAGGTCCCCGCCTTAACTCGAGAAAAACCATGAGACTTCCCCCTCAAAGCGAGATGAGGCCCGATTCCCTGCATTGCATGCAGAGCAATCCCGTGATCCCCATGAAACATGTAAGGAGCCTCGACTTGCTTGATGGATCTCGAGACAGTCCGCAAGAACACTGTCACAAGTAGAGTGGGACCCTGAGGTCACACCAGCATCGCGAAGGACTTCCATGTACCCCAAATCAACTCGAGATGAGGCCCGATTCCCCTGCCTTGACTCCAGAGCCATCCCCCGTTCCCCATCAAACACGACCAGTGGCTTGACTTCCTTTAGGCAACTCCAGAGGTTCCCCGAGAACAACGTGCCAAGTCTAGAGGAATACCAAGTTCAGCAGAGCAACTCGAGGAATGCTCCGTGGACCCCAAATTGCCTGGAGATGAGAGCTGATTGCCTGGCTTAGACTCAAGACGTATGCCAATTTTCCACAAGCCCCTCAAGAGAAGGAATCTCTCAGCAGTAGGTGTGAGGGAGGGACCCTGAATTTGCTGCGTCAGGTGGAATATACACCGAGAAGCCCTGATCGAAAGGAGGCCGGGTTTCTTTGCAGTGGCTTGAATACAGGCTCCTCTTTCATCTCACAAGATGAAGGGATGTCTGAATCCCCTGTGGAGTCCCTAGAGAAAGCCCTAGTTCCTCGAGTCCTTTCGACGTAATGCCTCACATGCCTTTGACACCTCGAGCGGCACTCAGAGTTCACTGCTTCAAAATGTGACGATGCCTGACTCCTCTTGAACATTGACAGGAATCCCAATATCCCTGTGGCTACTGGAAAGGGACCCTGGTTCTCCCGCCTCACCTCGAGAAGCGTCCCTTTGTGCCTGCCAAGCCTCAAAGAGATTCCTGAGGTGTCCCTCGTAACTCGACAGGAGTCCTGACGTCGCTGGACAAACACAAGTGTTGAAGGGCCATCCCCGCCGTAACTCGAGAATATTCCCCAGGTCCAAGAAGAAACTCGAGAAAAACCATGAGACTTCCCCCTCAAAGCGAGATGAGGCCCGATTACCCTGCACTGCATGCAGAGCAATTCCGTGATCCCCATGAAACATGTAAGGAGCCTCGACTTGCTTATTGGATCTCGAGACAGTCCGCAAGAACACTGTCACAAGTAGGGAAGGACCCTGAGGTCACACCAGCATCACGAAGCAGCTCTATTCATGCCAAATCAAATCGAGATGACGCCCGATTCCCCTTCCTTGACTCCAGATCCATACCCCATTCCCCATCAAACACGACCAGTGGCTTGACTTCCTTTAGGCAACTCCAGATGTTCCCTGAGAACTACGTGCAAAATCTAGAGGAATACCAAGTTCAGCTGAGCAACTCGAGGAATGCTCCGTGGACCCCAATTGGCCTGGAGATGAGAGCTGATTGCCTGGCTTAGACTCAAGACGTATGCCAGTTTTCCACAAGCCCCTCAAGAGAAGGCTTCTCTCAGCAGTAGGTGTGAGGGAGGGACCCTGAATTTGCTGCCTCAAGTGGAATATACACCGAGAAGCCCTGACTCGAAAGGAGGCCGGGTTTCATTTCAGTGCCTTGAATCCTGGCTCCACTTTCATCTCACAGTGTGAAGGGATGTCTGAATCCCCTGTGGAGTCCCTAGAGAAAGCCCTAGGTCCCTGATTTTCGACGGAATGCCTCACATGCCTTTGACACCTCGAGCGGCACGCAGAGTTCACTGCTTCAAATGGTGACGATGCCTGACTCCTCTTGAAAATTGACAGGAATACCTATATCCCTGTGGCTACTGGAAAGGGACCTTTGGTCTCCCGTCTCACCTCGAGAAGCGTCCCTTTGGCCCTGCCAAGCCTCGAAGAGATTCCTGAGGTGTCCCTCGTAACTCGACAGGAGTCCTGACGTCGCTGGACAAACACGAGTGTTGAAGAGCCATCCCCGCCGTAACTCGAGAATATAACCCAGTTCCCCGCAGTAACTCGAGAAAAACCATGAGACTTCCCCCTTAAAGCGAGATGAGGCCCGATTCCCCTGCACTGCATGCAGAGCAATCCCGTGATCCCCATGAAACATGTAAGGAGCCTCGACTTGCTTGATGGATCTCGAGACAGTCCGCAAGAACACTGCCACAAGTACAGAGGGACCCTGAGGTCACACCAGCATCGCGAAGGAGCTCCATGTACCCCAAATCAACTCGAGATGAAGCCCCATTGCCCTTCCTTTCTCCAAATCCATAACCCTTTCCCCATCAAACACGACCAGTGACTTGACTTCCTTTAGGCAACTCCAGAGGTTCTCCGAGAACAATGTGCCAAGTCTAGAGGAATACCAAGTTCAGCAAAGCAACTCGGGGAATGCTTCGTGGACCCCAAATTGCCTGGAGATGAGAGCTGATTTCCTGGCTTAGACTCAAGACGTATGCCAATTTTCCACAAGCCCCTCAAGAGAAGCCTTCTCTCAGCAGTAGTTGTGAGGGAGGGACCCTGATTTTGCTGCCTCAAGTGGAATATACACCGAGAAGCCCTGATCGAAAGGAGGCCGGGTTTCCTTGCAGTGGCTTGAATACAGGCTCCTCTTTCATCTCACAAGGTGAAGGGATGTCTGAATCCCCTGTGGAGTCCCTAGAGAAAGCCCTAGGTCCCCGATCCTTTTCGACGGAATGCCTCACATGCCTTTGACACCTCGAGCGGCACGCAGAGTTCACTGCTTCAAAATGTGACGATGCCTGACTCCTCTTGAACATTGACAGGAATCCCAATATCCCTGTGGCTACTGGAAAGGGACCCTGGGTCTCCCGCCTCACCTCGAGAAGCGTCCCTTTGTCCCTGCCAAGCCTCGAAGAGATTCCTGATGTGTCCCTCGTAACTCGACAGGAGTCCTGACGTCGCTGGAGAAACACAAGTGTTGAAGGGCCATCCCGCCGTAACTCGAGAAATATCCCCAGGTCCACGAAGTAACTCGAGAAAAACCATGAGACTTCCCCCTCAAAGCGAGATGAGGCCCGATTACCCTGCAGTGCATGCAGAGCAATTCAGTGATCCCCATGAAACATGTAAGGAGCCTCGACTTGCTTGATGGATCTCGAGACAGTCCGCAAGAACACTGTCACAAGTAGAGAAGGACCCTGAGGTCACACCAGCATCGCGAAGGAGCTCCATTACCCCAAATCAACTCGAGATGAAGCCCATTCCCCTGCCTTGACTCCAGATCCATACCCCATTCCCCATCAAACACGACCAGTGGCTTGACTTCCTTTAGGCAACTCCAGAGTTTCCCTGAAACAACGTGCCAAATCTAGAGGAAATACCAAGTTCACAGAGCAACTCGAGGAATGCTCCGTGGACCCCAAATTGCCTGGAGATGAGAGCTGATTGCCTGGCTTAGACTCAAGCGTATGCCATTTTTCCACAAGCCCCTCAAGAGGAGGCATCTCTCAGCAGCATGTGTGAGGGAGGGACCCTGAATTTGCTGGGTCAAGTGGAATATACACCGAGAAGCCCTGACTCGAAAGGAGCCGAGGTTTCATTTCAGTGGCTTGAATACAGGCTCCTCTTTCATCTCACAAGGTGAAGGGATGTCTGAATCCCCTCTGGAGTCCCTAGAGTAAGCCCTAGGTCCCCGACTTTCGAGGAAATGCCTCACATGCCTTTGACACCTCGAGCGACACTCAGAGTTCACTGCTTCAAAAGGTGACGATGCCTGACTTCTCTTGAAAATTGACAGGAATCCCAATATCCCTGTGGCTACTGGAAAGGGACGCTGGGTCTCCCGCCTCACCTCGAGAAGCGTCCCTTTGGACCCTGCCAAGCCTCGAAGAGATTCCTGAGGTGTCTCTTGTAACTCGACAGGAGTCCTGACGTCGCTGGACAAGCAAGAGTGTTGAAGGGCTCTCCCCGCCGTAACTAGAGAATATACCCCAGGTCCCCGCCTTAACTCGAGAAAAACCGTGAGACTGCCCCCTCAAAGCGAGATGAGGCCCGATTCCCCTGCATTACATGCAGAGCAATCCCGTGATCCCCATGAAACATGTAAGGAGCCTCGACTTGCTTGATGGATCTCGAGACAGTCCACAAGAACACTGTCACAAGTAGAGAGGGACCCTGAGGTCACACCAGCACCCCGAAGGAGTTCCATGTACCCCAAAGCAACTCGAGATGAGGCCCGATTCCCCTTCCTTGACTCCAGAGCCATCCCCCGTTCCCCATCAAACACGACCAGTGGCTTGACTTCCTTTAGGCAACTCCAGAGGTTCCCCGAGAACAACGTGCCAAGTCTAGAGGAATACCAAGTTCAGCAGAGCAACTCGAGGAATGCTTCGTGGACCCCAAATTGCCTGGAGATGATAGCTGATTTCCTGGCTTAGACTCAAGATGTATGCCAATTTTCCACAAGCCCCTCAAGAGAAGGCTTCTCTCAGCAGTAGATGTGAGGGAGGGACCCTGAATTTGCTGCGTCAAGTGGAATATACACCGAGAAGCCCTGACTCGAAAGGAGCCGGGTTTCATTGCAGTGGCTTGAATACAGGCTCCTCTTTCATCTCACAAGGTCAAGGGATGTCTGAATCCCCTGTGGAGTCCCTAGAGAAAGCCCTAGGTCCCCGACTCCTTTCGACGGAATGCCTCACATGCCCTTTGACACCTCGAGCGGCACGCAGAGTTCACTGCTTCAAAATGTGATGATGCCTGACTCCTCTTGAACATTGACAGGAATCCCAATATCCCTGTGGCTACTGGAAAGGGACTCTGGGTCTCCCGCCTCACCTCGAGAAGCATCCCTTTGTCCCTACCAAGCCTCGAAGAGATTCCTGAGGTGTCCCTCGTAACTCGACAGGAGTCCTGAGGTCGCTGGACAAACACGAGTGTTGAAGGGCCATCCCCGCCGTAACTCGAAAATATAACCCAGGTCCCCACCTTAACTCGAGAAAAACCATGAGACTTCCCCCTTAAAGCGAGATGAGGCCCGATTCCCCTGCATTGCATGCAGAGCAATCCCGTGATCCCCATGAAACATGTAAGGAGCCTCGACTTGCTTGATGGATCTCGAGACAATCCGCAATAAGACTGTCACCAATACAGAGGGACCCTGAGGTCACACCAGCATCGCGAAGGAGCTCCATGTACCCCAAATCAACTCGAGATGAAGCCCCATTCCCCTCCCTTTCTCCAGATCCATAACCCTTTCCCCATCAAACACGACCAGTGTCTTGACTTCCTTTAGGCAACTCCAGAGGTTCCCCGAGAAAAACGTGCCAAGTCTAGAGGAATACCAAGTTCAGTAGAGCAACTCGAGGAATGCTCCCTGGGCCCGAAATTGCCTGGAGATGAGAGCTGATTGCCTGGTTTAAACTCAAGACGTATGCCAATTTTCCACAAGCCCCTCAAGAGAAGGCTTCTCTCAGCAGTATGTTTGAGGGAGGGACCCTGAGTTTGCTGCCTCGAGTGGAATATACACCGAGAAGCCCTGACTCAAAAGGAGGCCGGGTTTCATTGCAGTGGATTGATTACTGGCCCCGCTTTCATCTCACAATTTGAAGGGATGTCTAAATCCCCTGTGGAATCCATAGAGAAAGCCCTAGTTCCCCGACTCCTTTCGACGGAATGCCTCACATGCCTTTGACACCTCGAGCGGCACACAGAGTTCACTGCTTCAAATGGTGAAGATACCTGACTCCTCTTGACCATTGAAAGTAATTCCAAATTCCCTCTGGCTACTGGAAAGGGACACTGTGTCTCCCGCCTCACCTCGAGAAGCGTCCCTTTGGCCCTGCCAAGCCTCGAAGAGATTCCTGAGGTGTCCCTCGTAACTCGACAGGAGTCCTGAGGTCGCTGGACAAACACGAGTGTGGAAGGGCCATCCCTGCCGTAACTCGAGAATATACCCCACGTCCCCGCCGTAACTCGAGAAAAACAATGACACTTCCCCATCAAAGCGAGATGAGGCCCGATTCCCCTGCACTGCAGGCAGAGCAATCCCGTGATCCCCATGAAACATGTAAGGAACCTCGACTTGCTTGGTGGATCTCAATAGAGTCCGCAAGGACACTGTCACATGTAGAGAGGGACACTAAGGTCACACCAGCATTGCGAACTAGCTCCATATACCCCCAATCAACTCGAGATGAGTCCCAATTCCCCTGTCTTGACTCTAGATCCATACACCGTTCCCCATCAAACACGACCAGTGTCTTGACTTCCTTTAGGCACCTCCAGTGGTTCCCTGAGAACAACATGCCAAATCTAGAGGAATACCAAGTTCAGGTGAGCAACACGAGGAATGCTCCGTGGAACCCAAATTGCCTGGAGATGATAGCTGATTGCCTGGTTTAGACTCAAGAAGTAAGTCAAATTTCCACAAGGCCCACAAAAGAAGGCTTCTCTCAGCAGTAGGTGTGAGGGAGGGACCTGAGTTTGCTGCCTCAAGGGGAATATACAGTGAGAAGCCCTGAATCGAAAGGAGGCCGGGTTTCCTTGCAGTGGCTTGAATACAGGAACCTTTTTCATCTCACAAGGTGAACGGATGTCTGAACCCCCTGTGGAGTGCCAAGAGAAAGCCCAAGGTCCCCGACTCCTTTCGGCGGAACGCCTCACATGCCTTTGACACCTCAATCGGTACGCAGAGTTCACTGCTTCGAAAGTTGACGATATCAGACTCCTCTTGAAAATTGACAGGAATCCCAATATCCCTGTGGCTGCTGAAAAGGGACCCTGGGTCTCCCGCACTCTCATCGAGAAGCGTCCCTTTGGCCCTGCCAAGCCTCGAAGTGATTCCTGAGGTGTCCCTCATAATTCGACAGCAGTCCTGACGTCGCTGTACAAACACGAGTTTTGAAAAGCAATCCTCGCCGTACCTCGAGAATATACCCCAGGTCCCCGCCGCAACTCGAGAAAAAAAAAGAGACTTCCCCCTCAAAGCGAGATGAGGCCCGATCCCACCGGAATGCATGCAGAGAAATCCCGTGATCCCATGAAACATGTAAGGAGCCTCGACTTGCTTGATGGATCACGAGACAGTGCGCAAGAACACTGTCACAAGTAGAGAAGGACCCTGATTTCACACCATCATCGCAAACGAGCTCCATGTACGCCAAATCAACTCGAGATGACTCCCGATTGCCCTGCCTTGACTCCAGATCCATACCCCGTTCCCCATCAAACACGACCAGTGGCTGGACTTTCTTTAGGCACCTCCAGAGGTTCCCTGAGAACAACGTGCCAAATATAGAGTAATACCAAGTTCAGCTGGGCAACTCGAAGAATGCTCCGTGGAACACAAATTGCCTGGAGATGAGAGCTGATTTCCTGGCTTAGACTCAAGAGGTATGCCAATTTTCCACAAGCTCCTCAAGAGAAGGCTTCTCTCAGCAGTAGGTGTGATGGAGGGACCCTGAGTTTGCTGCGTCAAGTAGAATATACACCGAGAAGCCCTGACTCGAAACGAGGCTGGGATTCATTTCAGTGCCTTGAATACTGGCTCCACTTTCATCTCACAAGGTGAAGGGATGTCTGAATCCCCTGTGGAGTCCCTAGAGAAAACCTTAGGTTCCCAAATCCTTTCAACGGAATGCCTCACATGCCTTTGACACCTCGAGCGGCACACAGAGTTCACTGCTTCAAAATGTGACGATGCCTGACTCCTCTTGAACATTGACAGGAATTCCAATATCCCTGTGGCTACTGGAAAGGTACTCTGGGTCTCCCGCCTCACCTCGAGAAGCATCCCTTTGTCCCTACCAAGCCTCGAAGAGATTCCTGAGGTGTCCCTCGTAACTCGACAGGAGTCCTGAGGTCGCTGGACCAACACGTGTGTTGAAGGGCCTTCCCCGCCATAACTCGAGAATATAACCCATGTCCTTGCCTTAACTCGAGAAAAACCATGAGACTTCCCCGTCCTAGCGAGATGAGGCCCGATTCCCGTGCATTGCATGCAGAGCAATCCCGTGATCACCATGAAACATGTAAGGAGCCTCGACTTGCTTGATCCATCTCCAGACAATCCGCAAGAACACTGTCACAAGTACAGAGGGACCCTGAGGTCACACCAGCATCGCAAAGGAGCTCCATGTACCCCCAATTAACTCGAGATGAAGCCCCATTACCCTCCCTTTTTCCAGATCCATAATCCATTCCACATCAAACACGACCAGTGGCTTGACTTCTTTTAGGCAACTCCAGAGGTTCCCAGAGAAAAATGTGCCAAGTCTAGAGGAATACCAAGTTCAGCAGAGCAATTCGAGGAATGCTCCCTGGGCCCCAAATTGCCTGGAGATGAGAGCTGATTGCCTGGTTTGAACTCAAGACGTATGCCAATTTTCCACAAGCCCCTCAAGAGAAGGCTTCTCTCAGCAGTAGGTTTGAGTGAGGGACCCTGAGTTTGCTGCCTCGAATGGAATATACACTGAGAAGCCCTGACTCGAAAGGAGGCCGGGTTTCATTGCAGTGGATTGATTACAGGCCCCTCTTTCATCTCACAAGTTGAAGGGATGTCTGAATCCCCTGTGGAGTCCCTAGAGTATGCCCTAGGTCCCTGATTTTCGACGGAATGCCTCACATGCATTTGACACCTCGAGCGGCACGCAGAGTTCATTGCTTCAAAATGTGACGATGCCTGACTCCTCTTGAAAATTGACAGGAATACCTATATCCCTGTGGCTACTGGAAAGGGACCTTTGGTCTCCCGCCTCACTTCGAGAAGCGTTCCTTTGGCCCTGCCAAGCCTCGAAGAGATTCCGGAGGTGTCCCTCATAACTCGACAGGAGTCCTGACGTCGCTGGAAAAAACAAGTGTTGAAGGGCCATCCCCGCCGTAACTCGAGAATATAACCCAGGTCCACGCAGTAACTCGAGAAAAACCATGAGGCTCCCCCTTAAAGCGAGATGAGGCCCGATTCCCCTGCACTGCATGCAGAGCAATCCCGTGATCCCCATGAAACATGTAAGGAGCCTCGACTTGCCTGATGGATCTCGAGACAGAACGCAAGAACACTGTCACAAGTACAGAGGGACCCTGAGGTCACACCAGCATCGCGAAGGAGCTCCATGTACCCCAAATCAACTCGAGATGAAGCCCCATTCCCCTCCCTTTCTCCAGATCCATCCCCCTTTCCCCATCAAACACGACCAGTGACTTGACTTCCTTTAGGCAACTCCAGAGTTTCTTTGAAAACAACGTGCCAAATCTAGAGAAATACCATGTTCAGAAGAGCAACTCGAGGAATGCTCCGTGGACCCCAAATTGCCTGGAAATGAGAGCTGATTGCCTGGTTTAGACTCAAGACGTATGCCAATTTTCCACAAGCCCCTCAAGAGGAGGCTTCTCTCAGCAGTAGGTGTGAGGGAGGGACCCTGAGTTTGCTGCCTCAAGTGGAATATACACCGAGAAGCCCTGACTCTAAAGGAGGTCGGGTTTCATTCCAGTGGCTTGAATACAGGCTCCTCTTTCATCTCAAAAGGTGAAGGGATGTCTTAATTCCCTGTGGAGTCCGTAGAGAAAGCCCTAGGTCCCCGACTCCTTTCGACAGAATGCCTCACATGCCTTAGACACCTCGAGCGGCGCACAGAGTTCATTGCATCAAAATGTGAGGATGCCTGACTACTCTTGAATATTGACAGGAATCCCAATATCTCTGTGGCTACTGGAAAGGGACACTGGGTATCCCGCTCATCATCGAGAAGTGTCCCTTTGGCCCTGCCAAGCCTCGAAGAGATTCCTGAGGTGTCCCTCGGAACTCGACAGGAGTCTTAACGTCGCTGGACAAGCACAAGTGTTGAAGGGCCATCCCCGCCGTAAATCGAGAATATACCCCAGGTCCCTGCCGAAACTCTAGGAAAACCATGAGATTTCCGCCTCAAAGCGAGATCAAGCCTGATTCCCCTGCACTGCATGCAGAGCAATCCCGTAATCCCCATGAAACATGTAAGGAACCTCGACTTGCTTGATGGATCTCGATACAGTCCGCAAGAACACTGTCACAAGTAGAGAGGGACACTAACGTCACACCAGCATTGCGAACGAACTCCATGTACCCCAAATCAACTCGAGATGAGTCCCAATTCCCCTGCCTTGACTCCAGAGCCATCCCCTGTTCCCCATCAAACAAGACCCGTTGCTTTACTTCCTTTAGGCAACTCCAGAGATTCCCAGAGAACAAAGTTCAAAGTCTAGAGGAATACCAAGTTCAGCAAAGCAACTCGAGGAATGCTCTGTGGACCCCAAATTGCCTGGAGATTAGAGCTGATTGCCTGGTTTAGACTCAAGACGTATGCCAATTTTCCACAAGCTCTTCAAGAGGAGGCTTCTCTCAGCAGTAGGTGTGAGGGAGGGACCCTTAATTTGCTGCGTCAAGTGGAATATACACCGAGAAGCCCTGACTCTAAAGGAGGCGGGGTTTCATTCCAGTGGCTTGAATACAGACTCCTTTTTCATCTCAAATGATGAAGGGATGTCTGAATCCCCTGTGGAGTCCCTAGAGAAAGCCCTAGGTCCCTGAATCCTTTCGAAGGAATGCCTCACATGCCTTAGACAACTCGAGCGGCACCCAGAGTTCATTGCTTCAAAATGTGAGGATGCCTGACTCCTCTTGAACATTTACAGGAATACCAATATCTCTGTGGCTACTGCAAAGGGACCCTGGGTCTCCCGCCTCACCTCGAGAAGCAACCCTTTGGCCCTGCCAAGCATCGACGAGATTCCTGACGTGTCCCTCGTTAACTCGAGAGGAGTCCTGACGTCGCTGGACAAGCACGAGTTTTGAATGGCCATCCCCGCCATAACTCGAGAATATACCCCAGGTCACCGCCGTAACTCAAGAAAAACCATGAGACTTGCCCCTCAAAGCGAGATGAGGCCCGATTCCCCTGCACTGCATACAGAGCAATCCCGTGATCCCCATGAAACATGTAAGGAGCCTCGACCTGCTTGATGGATCTTGAGACAGACCGTAAGAAAACTGCCACAAGTACAGAGGGACCCTGAGGTCACACCAGCATCGCGAAGGAGCTCCATGTACCCCAAATCAACTCGAGATGAAGCCCCATTCCCCTCCCTTTATCCAGATCCATAACCCTTTCCCCATCAAACACGACCAGTGACTTAACTTCCTTTAGGCAACTCCAGAGTTTCCTTGAAAACAACGTGCCAAATCTAGAGAAATACCAAGTTCAGAAGAGCAACTCAAGGAATGCTCCGTGGACCCCAAATTGCCTCCAGATGAGAGCTGATTGCCTGCTGTAGACTCAAGTCGTATGCCAATTTTCCACAAGCCCTTCAAGAGGAGGCTTCTCTCAGCAGTATATGTGAGGGAGGGACCCTGAGTTTGCTGCCTCAAGAGGAATATACACCGAGAAGCCCTGACTCTAAAGGAGGCGGGCTTTCATTCCAGTGGCTTGAATACAGGGTCCTCTTTCATCTCAAAAGGTGAAGGGATGTCTGAATCCCATGTGGAGTCCCTAGAGAAAGCCCTAGGTTCCCGAATCCTTTCGAGGGAATGCCTCACATGCCTTAGACACCTCGAGCGGCACACAGAGTTCATTGCTTCAAAATGTGAGGATGCCTGACTCCTCTTGAACATTGACAGGAATACCAATATCTCTGTGGCTACTGCAAAGGGACCCTGGGTCTCCCGCCTCACCTCGAGAAGTGTCCTTTTGGCCCTGCCAAGCTTCGAAGAGATTCCTGAGGTGTCCCTCGTAACTCGACAGGAATCTTAACGTCGCTGGAGAAGCACATGTGTTGAAGGGCCATCCCCGCCGTAAATCGAGAATATACCCCAGGTCCCCGCCGAAACTCGAGAAAAACCATGAGACTTCCCCCTCAAAGCGAGATGAGGCCCGATTCCCATGCACTGCATGCAAAGCAATCCCGTGATCCCGATGAAACCTGTAAGGAGCCTCAATTTGCTTGATGGATCTCAAGACAGTCCGTAAGAACACTGTCACAAGTACAGAGGGACCCTGAGGTCACACCAGCACCCCGAAGGTGTTCCATGTACCCCAAATCAACTCGAGATGAGGCCCGATTCCCCTGCCTTGACTCCAGATATATCCCCCGTTCCCCATCACACACGACCAGTGGCTTTACTTCCTTTAGGCAACTCCAGAGTTTCCCCGAGAACAATGTGCCAACTCTAGAGGAATACCAAGTTCAGCAGTGCAACTGGAGGAATGCTCCGTGGACCACAAATTGCCTGGAGATGAGAGCTGATTCCCTGGTTTAGACTCAACTCGTATGCGAATTTCCACAAGCCCCTCAAGAGGAAGCTTCTCTCATCAGTTGGTGTGAGGGAGGGACCCTGAATTTGCTGCGTCAAGTGGAATATACACCGAGAAGCCCTGAATCGAATGGAGGCCGTGTTTCCTTGCAGTGGCTTGAATACAGGCTCCTCTTTGATCTCACAAGGTGAAGGGATGTCTGAATCACCTGTAGAGTCCCTAGAGTAAGCCCTAGGTCTCCGACTCCTTTCGCCGTAATGCCTCACATGCCTTTGACACATCGAGGGCAAGCAGAGTTGACTGCTTCAAAAGGTGACGATGCCTGACTCCTCTGAAGATTGACAGGAATCCCAATATCACTGTGGCTACTCGAAAGGGACCCTGGGTCTCCTGCCTCACCTCGTGAAGCAACCCTTTGGCCCTGCCAAGCCTCGAAGAGATTCCTGAGGTGTCCCTCGTAACTCGACAGGAGTCCTGACGTCGCTGGACAAGCACGAGTTTTGAATGGCCATCCCCGCCGTACCTCGAGAATATACCCCATGTCACCGCCGTAACTCGAGAAAAACCATGAGACTTGCCCCTCAAAGCGAGATGAGACCCGATTCCCCTGCACTGCATTCAGAGCAATCTGGTGATCCCCATGAAACATGTAAGGAGCCTCGACTTGCTTGATGGATCTCAAGACAGTCCGCAAGAACACTGTCACAAGTACAGAGGGACCCTGAGGTCACACCAGCACCCCGAAGGAGTTCCATGTACCCGAAATCAAATCGAGATGAGGCCCGATTCTCCTGCCTTGACTCCAGAGCCATCCCCCGTTCCCAATCAAACACGACCAGTTGCTTTACTTCCTTTAGGCAACTCCAGAGATTCCCCGAGAACAAAGTGCAATGTCTAGAGGAATACCAAGTTCAGCAGTACAACGCCAGGAATGCTCCTTGGACACCAAATTGCCTGGAGATGAGAGCTGATTCCCTGGCTTAGACTCAACACTTATGTGAATTTCCAGAAGCCCCTCAAGGGGAGGCTTCTCTCAGCAGTAGGTGTGAGGGAGGGACCCTGAATTTTCTGCGTCAAGTGGAATATACACCGAGAAGCCCTGACTCGAAAGGAGGTCGTGTTTCCTTGTAGTGGCTTGAATACAGGCTCCTCTTTCATCTCACAAGGTAAAGGGATGTCTGAATCCCCTGTGGAGTCCCTAGAGAAAGCCCTAGGTCCCAGAGTCCTTTCGATGGAATGCCTCACATGCCTTTGACACTTCGAGTGACAAGCAGAATTCACTGCTTCAAAAGGTATACATGCCTGATTCCTCTTGAACATTGACAGAAATCCCAATATCGCTGTGGCTACTGGAAAGGGACCCTGGGTCTACAGCCTCACCTCGAGAAGCGTTCCTTTGGCCCTGCCAAGCCTCGAAGAGATGCCTGAGGTGTCCCTCATAACTCGACAGGAGTCATGACGTCACCAGACAAACACGAGTGTTGAAGGGCCATCCACGCCGTAACTCCAGAATATATCCCAGGTCCCCGCCGCAACTCGAGAAAAACCATGAGACTTCCCCCTCAAAGTGAGATGAGGTGCGATTCCCCTGCACTGCATGCAGAGCAATCCCGTGTTCCCCATGAAACATGTAAGGAAACTCGACTTGCTTGATGGATCTCGAGACAATCCGCAAGAACACTGTCACAAGTAGAGAGGGACCCTGGGTCACACCAGCATCGCGAAGGAGCTCCATGTAGCCCAAATCAACTCGAGATGAGGCCCGATTCCCCTGCATTGACTCCAGAGCCATCCCCCGTTCCCATCAAAAACATGACCAGTGGCTTGACTTCCTTTAGGCAACTCCAGAGTTCCCCGAGAACAACGTGCCAAGTCTAGAGGAATACCAAGTTCAGCAGAGCAACTCGAGGAATGCTCCGTGGACCCCAAATTGCCTGTCGATGAGAGCTGATTGCCTGGCTTAGACTCAAGACGTATGCCAACTTTCCACAAGCTCCTCAAGAGGAGGCTTCTCTCAGCAGTAGGTGTGAGGGAGGGACCCTGAGTTTTCTGTCTCAAGTGGAATATACACCGAGAAGCCCTGACTCGAAAGGAGGCCGGGTTTCCTTGCAGTGGCATGAATACAGACTCATCTTTCATCTCAAAAGGTGAAGGGATGTCTGAATCCCCTGTGGAGTCCCTAGAGAAAGCCCTAGGTCCCAGACTCCTTTCGATGGAATGCCTCACATACCTTTGACACTTCGAGTGGCACGCAGAGTTCACTGCTTCAAAAGGTATACGATGCCTGATTCCTCTTGAACATTGACAGGAATCCCAATATCCCTGTGGCTACTGGAAAGGGACCCTGGGTCTCCCGCCTCACCTCGAGAAGCGTCCCTTTGGCCCTGCCAAGCCTCGAAGAGATTCCTGAGGTGTCCCTCATAACTCGACAGGAGTCCTGACGACGTCGCTGGACAAACACGAGTGTTGAAGGGCCATCCCCGCCGTAACTCGAGAATGTACCCAGGTCCCCGCCGCAACTCGAGAAAAACCATGAGACTTCCCCCTCAAAGCGAGATGAGGCCCGATTCCCCTTCACTGCATGCAGAGCAATCCCGTTATCCCCATGAAACATGTAAGGAAACTCGACTTGCTTGATGGATCTCGAGACAATCCGCAAGAACACTGTCACAAGTAGAGAGGGACCCTGAGGTCACACCAGCATCGCAAAGGAGCTCCATGTACCCCAAATCAACTCGAGATGAGGCCCGATTCCCCTGCATTGACTTCAGAGCCATCCCCGTTCCCCATCAAACATGACCAGTGGCTTGACTTCCTTTAGGCAACTCCAGAGGTTCCCTGAGAACAACGTGCCAAGCCTAGAGGAATACCAAGTTCAGCAGAGCAACTCGAGGAATGCTCCGTGGACCCCAAATTGCCTGGAGATGAGAGCTGATTGCCTGGCTTAGACTCAAGACGTATGCCAACTTTCCACAAGCCCCTCAAGAGGAGGCTTCTCTCAGCAGTAGGTGTGAGGGAGGGACCCTGAGTTTGCTGCCTCAAGTGGAATATACACCGAGAAGCCCTGACTCGAAAGGAGGAGGCCGGGTTTCCTTGCAGTGGCTTGAATACAGGTCTCATCTTTCATCTCACAAGGTGAAGGGATGTCTGACCATCCCCTGTGGAGTCCCTAGAGAAAGCCCTAGGTCCCCGACTCCTTTCGACGGAATGCCTCACAAACCTCTGACACCTCGAGAGGCACGCAGAGTTCACTGCTTCAAAATTTGACGGAGCCTGACTCCTCTTGAACATTGACAGGAATCCCAGTATCCCTGTGGCTACTGGAAAGGGACCCTGGGTCTCCCGCCTCACCTCGAGAAGCGTCCCTTTTGCCCTGCCAAGCCTCGAAGAGATTCCTGAGGTGTCCCTCGTAACTCGACAGGAGTCCTGACGTCGCTGGACAAACACGAGTGTTGAAGGGCCATCCCCGCCGTAACTCGAGAATATACCCCAGGTCCCCGCCGCAACTCGAGAAAAACCATGAGACTTCCCCCTCAAAGCGAGATGAGGCCCGATTCCCCTGCACTGCATGCAGAGCAATCCCGTGATCCCCATGAAACATGTAAGGAGCCTCGACTTGCTTGATGGATCTCGAGACAGTCCGCAAGAACACTGTCACAAGTAGAGAGGGACCCTGAGGTCACACCAGCATCGCGAAGGAGCTCCATGTACCCCAAATCAACTCGAGATGAGGCCCGATTCCCCTCCATTGACTCCAGAGCCATCCCCCGTTCCCCATCAAACACGACCAGTGGCTTGACTTCCTTTAGGCAACTCCAGAGGTTCCCCGAGAACAACGTGCCAAGTCTAGAGGAATACCAAGTTCAGCAGAGCAACTCGAGGAATGCTCCGTGGACCCCAAATTGCCTCGAGATGAGAGCTGATTCCCTGGCTTAGACTCAAGACGTATGCCAATTTTCCACAAGCCCCTCAAGAGGAGGCTTCTCTCAGCAGTAGGTGTGAGGGAGGGACCCTGAGTTTGCTGCCTCAATGGGAATATACACCGAGAAGCCCTGACTCGAAAGGAGGCCGGGTTTCCTTGCAGTGGCTTGAATACAGTCTAGTCCTCTTTCATCTCACAAGGTGAAGGGATGTCTGCACCCCTGTGGAGTCCCTAGAGAAAGCCCTAGGTCCCCGAATCCTTTCGACGGAATGCCTCACATGCCTCTTGACACCTCGAGAGGCACGCAGAGCTCACTGCTTCAAAATTTGACGGAGCCTGACTCCTCTTGAACATTGACAGGAATCCCAGTATCCCTGTGGCTACTGGAAAGGGACCCTGGGTCTCCCGACTCACCTCGAGAAGCGTCCCTTTTGCCCTGCCAAGCCTCGAAGAGATTCCTGAGGTGTCCCTCGTAACTCGACAGGAGTCCTGACTTCGTTGAACAAACACACGAGGTTGAAGGGCATCCCCGCCGTAACTCGAGAATGTACCCCAGGTCCCCGCCGCAACTCGAGAAAAACCATGAGACTTCCCCTCCAAGCGAGATGAGGCCCGATTTCCCTGCACTGCATGCAGAGCAATTCCGTGATCCCCATGAAACATGTAAGGAGCCTCGACTTGCTTGATGGATCTCGAGACAGTCCCCAAGAACACTGTCACAAGTAGAGAGGGACCCTGAGGTCACACCAGCAGCATCGCGAAGGAGCTCCATGTACCCCAAATCAACTCGAGATGAGGCCCGATTCCCCTGCATTGACTCCAGAGCCATCCCCCGTTCCCCATCAAACGACCAGTGGCTTGACTTCCTTTAGGCAACTCCAGAGTTTCCCCGAGAACAACTGGCCAAGTCTAGAGGAATACCAAGTTCAGCAGAGCAACTCGAGGAATGCTCCGTGTACCCCAAATTGCCTCGAGATGAGAGCTGATTCCCTGGCTTAGACTCAAGACGTATGCAAACCTTTCCACAAGCCCCTCAAGAGGAGGCTTCTCTCAGCAATAGGTGTGAGGGAGGGACCCTGAGTTTGCTGCCTCAAGTGGAATATACACCGAGAAGCCCTGACTCGAAAGGAGGCCGGTTTCCTTGCAGTGGCTTGAATACAGGCTCAGTCTTTCATCTCACAAGGTGAAGGATGTCTGAATCACCTGTGGAGTCCCTAGAGAAAGCCCTAGTCCCCGACTCCTTTCGACGGAATGCCTCACATGCCTTTGACACCTCGAGAGGCACGCAGAGTTCACTGCTTCAAAAGTGACGATGCCTGACTCCTCTTGAACATTGACAGGAATCCCAATATCCTGTGGCTACTGGAAAGGGACCCTGGGTCTCCCGCCTCACCTCGAGAAGCGTCCCTTTTGCCCTGCCAAGCCTCGAAGAGATTCCTGAGGTGTCCCTCGTAACTCGACAGGAGTCCTGACGTCGCTGAACAAACACGAGTTTTGAAGGCCATCCCCGCCGTACTCGAGAATATACCCCAGGTCACCGCCGCAACTCGAGAAAAACCATGAGACTTTCCCCTCAAAGCGAGATGAGAGGCCCGATTCCCCTGCACTGCATGCAGAGCAATTCCGTGATCCCCATGAAACATGTAAGGAGCCTCGACTTGCTTGATGGATCTCAAGAGAGTCCGCAAGAACACTGTCACAAGTAGAGAGGGACCCTGAGGTCACACCAGCATCGCGAAGGAGCTCCATGTACCCCAAATCAACTCGAGATGAGGCCCGATTCTCCCCTGCATTGACTCCAGAGCCATCCCCCGTTCCCCATCAAACACGACCTGAGGCTTGACTTCCTTTAGGCAACTCCAGAGGTTCCCCGAGAACAACGTGCCAAGTCTAGAGGAATACCAAGTTCAGCAGAGCAACTCGAGGAATGCTCCTTGTACCCCAAATTGCCTCGAGATGAGAGCTGATTCCCTGGCTTAGACTCAAGACGTATGCCAACTTTCCACAAGCCCCTCAAGAGGAGGCTTCTCTCAGCAATAGGTGTGAGGGAGGGACCCTGAGTTTGCTGCCTCAAGTGGAATATACACCGAGAAGCCCTGACTCGAAAGGAGGCCGGGTTTCCTTGCAGTGGCTTGAATACAGGCTCCTCTTTCATCTCACAAGGTGAAGGGATGTCTGAACCCCCTGTGGAGTCCCTAGAGAAAGCCCTAGGTCCCCGACTCCTTTCGACGGAATGCCTCACATGCCTTTGACACCTCGAGAGGCACGCAGAGTTCACTGCTTCAAAAGTGACGAGCCTGACTCTCTTGAACATTGACAGGAATCCCAATATCCCTGTGGCTACTGGAAAGGGACCCTGGGTCTCCCGACTCACCTCGAGAAGCGTCCCTTTTGCCCTGCCAAGCCTCGAAGAGATTCCTGAGGTGTCCCTCGTAACTCGACAGGAGTCCTGAGGTCGCTGAACAAACACGAGTTTTGAGGGCCATCCCCGCCGTAACTCGAGAATATACCCCAGGTCCCCGCCGCAACTCGAGAAAAACCATGAGACTTCCCCCTCCAAGCGAGATGAGGCCCGATTCCCCTGCACTGCATGCAGAGCAATTCCGTGAGCCCCATGAAACATGTCAGGAGCCTCGACTTGCTTGCTTGGATCTCGAGACAGTCCGCAAAAACACTGTCACAAGTAGAGAGGGACACCTGAGGTCACACCAGCATCGCGAAGGAGCTCCATGGCCCCAAATCAACTCGAGATGAGGCCCGATTCCCCTGCATTGACTCCAGAGCCATCCCCCGTTCCCCATCAAACACGACCTGAGGCTTGACTTCCTTTAGGCAACTCCAGAGTTCCCCCGAGAACAACGGGCCAAGTCTAGAGGAGTACCAAGTTCAGCAGAGCAACTCGAGGAATGCTCCGTGTACCCCAAATTGCCTCGAGATGAGAGCTGATTCCCTGGCTTAGACTCAAGACGTAGCCACCTTTCCACAAGCCCCTCAAGAGGAGGCTTCTCTCAGCAATAGGTATGAGGGAGGGACCCTGAGTTTGCTGCCTCAATGGGCATATACACCGAGAAGCCCTGACTCGAAAGGAGGCGGGCTTTCCTTGCAGTGGCTTGAATACAGTCTAGTCTTTCATCTCACAAGGTGAAGGGATGTCTGAACCACCTGTGGAGTCCCTAGAGAAAGCCCTAGGTCCCCGACTCCTTTCGACGGAATGCCTCACATGCCTCTGACACCTCGAGAGGCACGCAGAGCTCACTGCTTCAAAATTTGACGGAGCCTGACTCCTCTTGAACATTGACAGGAATCCCAGTATCCCTGTGGCTACTGGAAAGGGACCCTGGGTCTCCCGACTCACCTCGAGAAGCGTCCTTTTGCCCTGCCAAGCCTCGAAGAGACTCCTGAGGTGTCCCTCGTAACTCGACAGGAGTCCTGACTTCGTTGAACAAACACGAGGGTTGAAGGGCCATCCCCGCCGTAAGTCGAGAATGTACCCCAGGTCCCCGCCGCAACTCGAGAAAAACCATGAGACTTCCCCCTCCAAGCGAGATGAGGCCCGATTCCCCTGCACTGCATGCAGAGCAATTCCGTGAGCCCCCTGAAACATGTCAGGAGCCTCGACTTGCTTGATGGATGTCGAGACAGTCCGCAAAAACACTGTCACAAGTAGAGAGGGACCCTGAGGTCACACCAGCATCGCGAAGGAGCTCCATGGGCCCCAAATCAACTCGAGAGATGAGGCCCGCTTCCCCTGCATTGACTCCAGAGCCATCCCCCGTTCCCCATCAAACACGACCTGAGGCTTGACTCCCTTTAGGCAACTCCAGAGGTTCCCCGAGAACAACGGGCCAAGTCTAGAGGAGTACCAAGTTCAGCAGAGCAACTCGAGGACTGCTCCGTGTACCCCAAATTGCCTCGAGATGAGAGCTGATTCCCTGGCTTAGACTCAAGACGTAGGCCACCTTTCCACAAGCCCCTCAAGAGGAGGCTTCTCTCAGCAATAGGTATGAGGGAGGGACCCTGAGATTGCTGCCTCAATGGGCATATACACCGAGAAGCCCTGACTCGAAAGGAGGCCGGGTTTCCTTGCAGTGGCTTGAATACAGTCTAGTCTTTCATCTCACAAGGTGAAGGGATGTCTGCACCACCTGTGGAGTCCCTAGAGAAAGCCCTAGGTCCCCGACTCCTTTCGACGGAATGCCTCACATGCCTCTGACACCTCGAGAGGCACGCAGAGCTCACTGCTTCAAAATTTGACGGAGCCTGACTCCTCTTGAACATTGACAGGAATCCCAGTATCCCTGTGGCTACTGGAAAGGGACCCTGGGTCTCCCGACTCACCTCGAGAAGCGTCCCTTTTGCCCTGCCAAGCCTCGAAGAGACTCCTGAGGTGTCCCTCGTAACTCGACAGGAGTCCTGACTTCGTTGAACAAACACGAGGGTTGAAGGGCCATCCCCGCCGTAAGTCGAGAATGTACCCCAGGTCCCCAACGCAACTCGAGAAAAACCATGAGACTTCCCCCTCCAAGCGAGATGAGGCCCGATTCCCCTTCCCTGCACTGCATGCAGAGCAATTCCGTGAGCCCCCTGAAACATGTCAGGAGCCTCGACTTGCTTGATGGATGTCGAGACAGTCCGCAAAAACACTGTCACAAGTAGAGAGGGACCCTGAGGTCACACCAGCATCGCGAAGGAGCTCCATGGGCCCCCAAATCAACTCGAGATGAGGCCCGCTTCCCCTGCATTGACTCCAGAGCCATCCCCCGTTCCCCATCAAACACGACCTGAGGCTTGACTCCCTTTAGGCAACTCCAGAGGTTCCCCGAGAACAACGGGCCAAGTCTAGAGGAGTACCAAGTTCAGCAGAGCAACTCGAGGACTGCTCCGTGTACCCCAAATTGCCTCGAGATGAGAGCTGATTCCCTGGCTTAGACTCAAGACGTAGGCCACCTTTCCACAAGCCCCTCAAGAGGAGGCTTCTCTCAGCAATAGGTATGAGGGAGGGACCCTGATTTTGCTGCCTCAATGGGCATATACACCGAGAAGCCCTGACTCGAAAGGAGGCCGGGTTTCCTTGCAGTGGCTTGAATACAGTCTAGTCTTTCATCTCACAAGGTGAAGGGATGTCTGCACCACCTGTGGAGTCCCTAGAGAAAGCCCTAGGTCCCCGACTCCTTTCGACGGAATGCCTCACATGCCTCTGACACCTCGAGAGGCACGCAGAGCTCACTGCTTCAAAATTTGACGGAGCCTGACTCCTCTTGAACATTGACAGGAATCCCAGTATCCCTGTGGCTACTGGAAAGGGACCCTGGGTCTCCCGACTCACCTCGAGAAGCGTCCTTTTGCCCTGCCAAGCCTCGAAGAGACTCCCTGGTGTCCCTCGTAACTCGACAGGAGTCCTGACTTCGTTGAACAAACACGAGGGTTGAAGGGCCATCCCCCCGCCGTAAGTCGAGAATGTACCCCAGGTCCCCGCCGCAACTCGAGAAAAACCATGAGACTTCCCCCTCCAAGCGAGATGAGGCCCGATTCCCCTGCACTGCATGCAGAGCAATTCCGTGAGCCCCCTGAAACATGTCAGGAGCCTCGACTTGCTTGATGGATGTCGAGACAGTCCGCAAAAACACTGTCACAAGTAGAGAGGGACCCTGAGGTCACACCAGCATCGCGAAGGAGCTCCATGGGCCCCAAATCAACTCGAGATGAGGCCCGCTTCCCCTGCATTGACTCCAGAGCCATCCCCCGTTCCCCATCAAACACGACCTGAGGCTTGACTCCCTTTAGGCAACTCCAGAGGTTCCCCGAGAACAACGGGCCAAGTCTAGAGGAGTACCAAGTTCAGCAGAGCAACTCGAGGACTGCTCCGTGTACCCCAAATTGCCTCGAGATGAGAGCTGATTCCCTGGCTTAGACTCAAGACGTAGGCCACCTTTCCACAAGCCCCTCAAGAGGAGGCTTCTCTCAGCAATAGGTATGAGGGAGGGACCCTGAGATTGCTGCCTCAATGGGCATATACACCGAGAAGCCCTGACTCGAAAGGAGGCCGGGTTTCCTTGCAGTGGCTTGAATACAGTCTAGTCTTTCATCTCACAAGGTGAAGGGATGTCTGCACCACCCCTGGAGTCCCTAGAGAAAGCCCTAGGTCCCCGACTCCTTTCGACGGAATGCCTCACATGCCTCTGACACCTCGAGAGGCACGCAGAGCTCACTGCTTCAAAATTTGACGGAGCCTGACTCCTCTTGAACATTGACAGGAATCCCAGTATCCCTGTGGCTACTGGAAAGGGACCCTGGGTCTCCCGACTCACCTCGAGAAGCGTCCTTTTTGCCCTGCCAAGCCTCGAAGAGACTCCTGAGGTGTCCCTCGTAACTCGACAGGAGTCCTGACTTCGTTGAACAAACACGAGGGTTGAAGGGCCATCCCCGCCGTAAGTCGAGAATGTACCCCAGGTCCCCGCCGCAACTCGAGAAAAACCATGAGACTTCCCCCTCCAAGCGAGATGAGGCCCGATTCCCCTGCACTGCATGCAGAGCAATTCCGTGAGCCCCCTAAACATGTCAGGAGCCTCGACTTGCTTGATGGATGTCGAGACAGTCCGCAAAAACACTGTCACAAGTAGAGAGGGACCCTGAGGTCACACCAGCATCGCGAAGGAGCTCCATGGGCCCCAAATCAACTCGAGATGAGGCCCGCTTCCCCTGCATTGACTCCAGAGCCATCCCCCGTTCCCCATCAAACACGACCTGAGGCTTGACTCCCTTTAGGCAACTCCAGAGGTTCCCCGAGAACAACGGGCCAAGTCTAGAGGAGTACCAAGTTCAGCAGAGCAACTCGAGGACTGCTCCGTGTACCCCAAATTGCCTCGAGATGAGAGCTGATTCCCTGGCTTAGACTCAAGACGTAGGCCACCTTTCCACAAGCCCCTCAAGAGGAGGCTTCTCTCAGCAATAGGTATGAGGGAGGGACCCTGAGATTGCTGCCTCAATGGGCATATACACCGAGAAGCCCTGACTCGAAAGGAGGCCGGGTTTCCTTGCAGTGGCTTGAATACAGTCTAGTCTTTCATCTCACAAGGTGAAGGGATGTCTGCACCACCTGTGGAGTCCCTAGAGAAAGCCCTAGGTCCCCGACTCCTTTCGACGGAATGCCTCACATGCCTCTGACACCTCGAGAGGCACGCAGAGCTCACTGCTTCAAAATTTGACGGAGCCTGACTCCTCTTGAACATTGACAGGAATCCCAGTATCCCTGTGGCTACTGGAAAGGGACCCTGGGTCTCCCGACTCACCTCGAGAAGCGTCCCTTTTGCCCTGCCAAGCCTCGAAGAGACTCCTGAGGTGTCCCTCGTAACTCGACAGGAGTCCTGACTTCGTTGAACAAACACGAGGGTTGAAGGGCCATCCCCGCCGTAAGTCGAGAATGTACCCCAGGTCCCCGCCGCAACTCGAGAAAAACCATGAGACTTCCCCCTCCAAGCGAGATGAGGCCCGATTCCCCTGCACTGCATGCAGAGCAATTCCGTGAGCCCCCTGAAACATGTCAGGAGCCTCGACTTGCTTGATGGATGTCGAGACAGTCCGCAAAAACACTGTCACAAGTAGAGAGGGACCCTGAGGTCACACCAGCATCGCGAAGGAGCTCCATGGGCCCCAAATCAACTCGAGATGAGGCCCGCTTCCCCTGCATTGACTCCAGAGCCATCCCCCGTTCCCCATCAAACACGACCTGAGGCTTGACTCCCTTTAGGCAACTCCAGAGGTTCCCCGAGAACAACGGGCCAAGTCTAGAGGAGTACCAAGTTCAGCAGAGCAACTCGAGGACTGCTCCGTGTACCCCAAATTGCCTCGAGATGAGAGCTGATTCCCTGGCTTAGACTCAAGACGTAGGCCACCTTTCCACAAGCCCCTCAAGAGGAGGCTTCTCTCAGCAATAGGTATGAGGGAGGGACCCTGAGATTGCTGCCTCAATGGGCATATACACCGAGAAGCCCTGACTCGAAAGGAGGCCGGGTTTCCTTGCAGTGGCTTGAATACAGTCTAGTCTTTCATCTCACACAAGGTGAAGGGATGTCTGCACCACCTGTGGAGTCCCTAGAGAAAGCCCTAGGTCCCCGACTCCTTTCGACGGAATGCCTCACATGCCTCTGACACCTCGAGAGGCACGCAGAGCTCACTGCTTCAAAATTTGACGGAGCCTGACTCCTCTTGAACATTGACAGGAATCCCAGTATCCCTGTGGCTACTGGAAAGGGACCCTGGGTCTCCCGACTCACCTCGAGAAGCGTCCCTTTTGCCCTGCCAAGCCTCGAAGAGACTCCTGAGGTGTCCCTCGTAACTCGACAGGAGTCCTGACTTCGTTGAACAAACACGAGGGTTGAAGGGCCATCCCCGCCGTAAGTCGAGAATGTACCCCAGGTCCCCGCCGCAACTCGAGAAAAACCATGAGACTTCCCCCTCCAAGCGAGATGAGGCCCGATTCCCCTGCACTGCATGCAGAGCAATTCCGTGAGCCCCCTGAAACATGTCAGGAGCCTCGACTTGCTTGATGGATGTCGAGACAGTCCGCAAAAACACTGTCACAAGTAGAGAGGGACCCTGAGGTCACACCAGCATCGCGAAGGAGCTCCATGGGCCCCAAATCAACTCGAGATGAGGCCCGCTTCCCCTGCATTGACTCCAGAGCCATCCCCCGTTCCCCATCAAACACGACCTGAGGCTTGACTCCCTTTAGGCAACTCCAAGGTTTCCCCGAGAACAACGGCCAAGTCTAGAGGAGTACCAAGTTCAGCAGAGCAACTCGAGGACTGCTCCGTGTACCCCAAATTGCCTCGAGATGAGAGCTGATTCCCTGGCTTAGACTCAAGACGTAGGCCACCTTTCCACAAGCCCCTCAAGAGGAGGCTTCTCTCAGCAATAGGTATGAGGGGGACCCTGAGATTGCTGCCTCAATGGGCATATACACCGAGAAGCCCTGACTCGAAAGGAGGCCGGGTTTCCTTGCAGTGGCTTGAATACAGTCTTCCTCTTTCATCTCACAAGGTGAAGGGATGTCTACCACCTGTGGAGTCCCTAGAGAAAGCCCTATGTCCCCGAATCATTTCGACGGAAAGCCTCACATGCCTTTCACACTTCGAGCGGCACACAGAGTTCGAGAAGCCCTGAGTCGAAAGGAGGCCGTGTTTCCTTGCAGTGGCTTGAATACAGGCTCCTCTTTCATCTCACAAGGTGAAGGGATGTCTGAATCCCCTTTGGAGTCCAAAGAGAAAGCCCTAGTTCCCTGAATCCTTTCGAGGGAATGCTCACATGCCTTGACACCTCGAGGGGCACGCAGATTCACTGCTTCAAAATGTGACGAGCCTGACTCCTCTTGAACATTGACAGGAATCCCAGTATCCCTGTGGCTACTGGAAAGGGACCCTGGGTCTCCCGACTCACCTCGAGAAGCGTCCCTTTTGCCCTGCCAAGTCTCGAAGAGACTCCTGATGTGTCCCTCGTAACTCGACAGGAGTCCTGACTTCGTTGAACAAACACGAGGGTTGAAGGGCCATCCCCGCCGTAAGTCGAGAATGTACCCCAGGTCCCCCGCCGCAACTCGAGAAAAACCATGAGACTTCCCCCTCCAAGCGAGATGAGGCCCGATTCCCCTGCACTGCATGCAGAGCAATTCCGTGAGCCCCCTGAAACATGTCAGGAGCCTCGACTTGCTTGATGGATGTCGAGACAGTCCGCAAAACACTGTCACAAGTAGAGAGGGACCCTGAGGTCACACCAGCATCGCGAAGGAGCTCCATGGGCCCCAAATCAACTCGAGATGAGGCCCGCTTCCCCTGCATTGACTCCAGAGCCATCCCCGTTCCCCATCAAACACGACCTGAGGCTTGACTCCCTTTAGGCAACTCCAGAGGTTCCCCGAGAACAACGGGCCAAGTCTAGAGGAGTACCAAGTTCAGCAGAGCAACTCGAGGACTGCTCCGTGTACCCCAAATTGCCTCGAGATGAGAGCTGATTCCCTGGCTTAGACTCAAGACGTAGGCCACTTTCCACAAGCCCCTCAAGAGGAGGCTTCTCTCAGCAATAGGTATGAGGGAGGGACCCTGATTTTGCTGCCTCAAGTGGCATATACACCGAGAAGCCCTGACTCGAAAGGAGGCCGGCTTTCCTTGCAGTGGCTTGAATACAGTCTAGTCTTTCATCTCACAAGCTGAAGGGATGTCTGCACCACCTGTGGAGTCCCTAGAGAAAGCCCTAGGTCCCCGACTCCTTTCGACGGAATGCCTCACATGCCTCTGACACCTCGAGTGGCACGCAGAGCTCACTGCTTCAAAATTTGACGGAGCCTGACTCCTCTTGAACATTGACAGGAATCCCAGTATCCCTGTGGCTACTGGAAAGGGACCCTGGGTCTCCCGACTCACCTCGAGAAGCTTCCCTTTTGCCCTGCCAAGCCTCGAAGAGACTCCTGAGGTGTCCCTCGTAACTCGACAGGAGTCCTGACTTCGTTGGACAAACACGAGGGTTGAAGGGCCATCCCCGCCGTAAGTCGAGAATGTACCCCAGGTCCCCGCCGCAACTCGAGAAAAACCATGAGACTTCCCCCTCCAAGCGAGATGAGGCCCGATTCCCCTGCACTGCATGCAGAGCAATTCCGTGAGCCCCCTGAAACATGTCAGGAGCCTCGACTTGCTTGATGGATGTCGAGACAGTCCGCAAAAACACTGTCACAAGTAGAGAGGGACCCTGAGGTCACACCAGCATCGCGAAGGAGCTCCATGGGCCCCAAATCAACTCGAGATGAGGCCCGCTTCCCCTGCATTGACTCCAGAGCCATCCCCCGTTCCCCATCAAACACGACCTGAGGCTTGACTCCCTTTAGGCAACTCCAGAGGTTCCCCGAGAACAACGGGCCAAGTCTAGAGGAGTACCAAGTTCAGCAGAGCAACTCGAGGACTGCTCCGTGTACCCCAAATTGCCTCGAGATGAGAGCTGATTCCCTGGCTTAGACTCAAGACGTAGGCCACCTTTCCACAAGCCCCTCAAGAGGAGGCTTTTCTCAGCAATAGGTGTGAGGGAGGGACCCTGAGATTGCTGCCTCAATGGGCATATACACCGAGAAGCCCTGACTCGAAAGGAGGCCGGCTTTCCTTGCAGTGGCTTGAATACAGTCACATCTTTCATCTCACAAGGTGAAGGGATGTCTGCACCACCTGTGGAGTCCCTAGAGAAAGCCCTAGGTCCCCGACTCCTTTCGACGGAATGCCTCACATGCCTTTGACACCTCGAGAGGCACGCAGAGCTCACTGCTTCAAAATTTGACGGAGCCTGACTCCTCTTGAACATTGACAGGAATCCCAGTATCCCTGTGGCTACTGGAAAGGGACCCTGGGTCTCCCGACTCACCTCGAGAAGCGTTCCTTTGCCCTGCCAAGCCTCGAAGAGACTCCTGAGGTGTCCCTCGTAACTCGACAGGAGTCCTGACTTCGTTGAACAAACACGAGGGTTGAAGGGCCATCCCCGCCGTAAGTCGAGAATGTACCCCAGGTCCCCGCCGCACTCGAGAAAAACCATGAGACTTCCCCCTCCAAGCGAGATAAGGCCCGATTCCCCTGCACTGCATGCAGAGCAAATCCGTGAGCCCCCTGAAACATGTCAGGAGCCTCGACTTGCTTGATGGATGTCAAGACAGTCCGCAAAAACACTGTCACAAGTAGAGTGGGACCCTGAGGTCACACCAGCATCGCGAAGGAGCTCCATGGGCCCCAAATCAACTCGAGATGAGGCCCGCTTCCCCTGCATTGACTCCAGAGCCATCCCACGTTCCCCATCAAACACGACCTGAGGCTTGACTTCCTTTAGGCAACTCCAGAGGTTCCCCGAGAACAACGGGCCAAGTCTAGAGGAATACCAAGTTCAGCAGAGCAACTCGAGGACTGCTCCGTGTACCCCAAATTGCCTCGAGATGAGAGCTGATTCCCTGGCTTAGACTCAAGACGTAGGCCACCTTTCCACAAGCCCCTCAAGAGGAGGCTTCTCTCAGCAATAGGTATGAGGGAGGGACCCTGAGATTGCTGCCTCAAGGGCATATATACACCGAGAAGCCCTGACTCGAAAGGAGGCCGGGTTTCCTTGCAGTGGCTTGAATACAGTCTAGTCTTTCATCTCACAAGGTGAAGGGATGTCTGCACCACCTGTGGAGTCCCTAGAGAAAGCCCTTGGTCCCCGACTCCTTTCGAAGGAATGCCTCACATGCTTCTGACACCTCGAGAGGCACGCAGAGCTCACTGCTTCAAAATTTGACGGAGCCTGACTCCTCTTGAACATTGACAGGAATCCCAGTATCCCTGTGGCTACTGGAAAGGGACCCTGGGTCTCCCGACTCACCTCGAGAAGCGTCCTCTTTGCCCTGCCAAGCCTCGAAGAGACTCCTGAGGTGTCCCTCGTAACTCGACAGGAGTCCTGACTTCGTTGAACAAACACGAGGGTTGAAGGGCCATCCCCGCCGTAAGTCGAGAATATACCCCAGGTCCCCGCCGCAACTCGAGAAAAACCATGAGACTTCCCCCCTCAAGCGAGATGAGGCCCGATTCCCCTGCACTGCATGCAGAGCAATTCCGTGAGCCCCCTGAAACATGTCAGGAGCCTCGACTTGCTTGATGGATGTCGAGACAGTCCGCAAAAACACTGTCACAAGTAGAGAGGGACCCTGAGGTCACACCAGCATCGCGAAGGAGCTCCATGGGCCCCAAATCAACTCGAGATGAGGCCCGCTTCCCCTGCATTGACTCCAGAGCCATCCCCCGTTCCCCATCAAACACGACCTGAGGCTTGACTCCCTTTAGGCAACTCCAGAGGTTCCCCGAGAACAACGGGCCAAGCCTAGAGGAGTACCAAGTTCAGCAGAGCAACTCGAGGAATGCTCCGTGTACCCCAAATTGCCTCGAGATGAGAGCTGATTCCCTGGCTTAGACTCAAGACGTAGGCCACCTTTCCACAAGCCCCTCAAGAGGAGGCTTCTCTCAGCAATAGGTATGAGGGAGGGACCCTGAGATTGCTGCCTCATGGGAATATACACCGAGAAGCCCTGACTCGAAAGGAGGCCGGGTTTCCTTGCAGTGGCTTGAATACAGTCTAGTCTTTCATCTCACAAGGCTGAAGGGATGTCTGAATCAGCTGTGGAGTCCCGAGAGAAAGCCCGAGGTCCCCGCCTCATTTCGACGGAATGCCTCACATGCCTTTGACACCTCGAGAGGCACGCAGAGTTCACTGCTTCCAAAAGTGACGATGCCTGACTTCTCTTGAATATTGAGAGGAATCCCAATATTTCTATGGCTACTTGAAAGGGACCCTGGGTCTCCCGCTTCACCTCGAGAAGCGTCCCTTTTGCCCTGCCAAGTCTCGCAAAGATTCCTGAGGTGTCCCTCATAACTCGACAGGAGTCCTGATGACTTCGTTGAACAAACACGCGTTTTGAAGGCCATCCCCGCCAAAACTCATGAATATACCCCAGGGCCCCGCCGCAACTCGAGAAAAACCATGAGACTTCCCCCTCGAAGCGAGATGAGTCCCGATTCACCTGCTTTTGCATGTAGAGCAATTCTGTGATCCTCATAAAGCATGTAAGGAGCCTCGACTTGCTTGACAGATCTCGAGAGAGTGTCCAAGAACACTTTCACACGTCTAGAGGGACACTGAGGTCACCCAGCAACGCGAACGAGCTCCATGTACCCCAAATCAAATCGAGATGAGGCCCGATTCTCCTGTATTGACTCCAGAGCCATCCCCCGTTCCCATCAAACAGGACCAGTGGCCTGACGTCCTTTAGGCAACTCCAGAGATTCCCCGAGGACACTGTCCCAAGTCTAGAGGAACAGCAATTCAGCACAGCAACACGAGGAATACTCCTTGTACCCCATAATTCTCAAGATGAGAGCTGATTCCCTGGCCTAGACGCAAGACGTATGCCAACCTTCCACAAGCCCCTCAAGAGGAGGCTTCTCTCAGCATTAGGTGTGTGGGAGGGACCCTGAGTTTGCTGCCTCAAGGGGAATATACACCGAGAAGCCCTGACTCGAAAGGAGGCCGGATTTTCTTGCAGTGGCTTGAATACAGGCTCATCATTCATCTCACAAGGAGAAGGGATGTCTGAATCCCCTGTGGAGTCCCTAGAGAAAGCCCAAGTTCCCCGCCTCATTTCGACAGAATGCCTCACATAATTTTGACACCTCGAGAGGCACGCGGAGTTCACTGCTTCCAAAAGTGACGATGCCTGACTTTTCTTGTACATTGAGAGGAATCCCAAAATTTCTGTGGCTACTGGAAAGGGACCCTGGTCTCCCGACTCACTTCGCGAAGCGTCCCTTTTGCCTGCCAAGCCTTGCAGAGATTCCTGAGGTGTCCCTCATAACTAGACAGGAGTCCCGACTTCGCTGAACAAACACGCGTTTTGAAGTTCCATCCCTGCCGTAACTGAAGAATATACCCCAGGTACCCGCCGCAACTCGAGAAAAACCATGAGACTTTCCCCTCGAAGCGAGATGAGGCCCGATTCTCCTGCATTGCATGCAGAGCAATTCCGTGATCCCCATCAAGCATGTATGGAGCCTCGACTTGCTTGACGGATGTCAAGAGAGACCCCAGGAACACTGTCACACGTCTAGAGGGACCCTGAGGTCACTGCTGCAAAGATAAGGAGCTCCATGCACCCCAAATCAACTCGAGATGAGGCCCGATTCTCCTGTATTGACTCCAGAGCAATCCCCCGTTCCCCATCAAACAGGACCTGTGGCTAGACTTCCTTTAGGCAACTCCAGAAGTTCCCAGAGAACAATGTGCCAAGCCTAGAGGAATACCAAGTTCAGCAGAACAACTCGAGGAATGCTACGTGGACCCAAATTGCCTGGAGATGAGAGCTGATTCCCTGGCCTAGACGCAAGATATATGCCAACCTTCCACAAGCCCCTCAAGAGGAGGCTTCTCTCAGCAATAGGTGTGAGGGAGGAACGGTGAGTTTGCTGCCTCAAGTGCAATATACACCGAGAAGCCCTGACTCGAAAGGAGGCCGGATTTCCTTGCAGTGGCTTGAATACAGGCTCATCTTTCATCTCACAAGGAGAAGGGATGTCTGAATCCCCTGTGGAGTCCCTAGAGAAAGCCCGAGGTCCCCGCCTCATTTCGACGGAATACCTCACATGCTTTGACAACTCGAGAGGAAAGCAGAGTTCACTGTTTCCAAAAGTGACAATGCCTGACTTCTCTTGAACATTGAGAGGAATCCCAATATTTCTGTGGCTACTGGAAAGGGATCCTGGGTCTTCCCCTCACCTCGAGAAGCGTCCCTTTTGCCCTGCCAAGTCTCGCAAAGATTCCTGAGGTGTCCCTCATAACTAGACAGGAGTCCCGACGACACTGAACAAACACGCGTTTTGAAGGGCCTTCCCCGCCGTAACTCAATAATATACCCCAGGGACCCGCTGCAAATCAAGAAAATCCATGAGACTTCCCCCTCAAAGCGAGATGATTCCCGATTCTTCTGCATTACATGCAGAACAATTCCGTGATACCCATAAAGCATGTATGAAGCATCGACTTGCTTGACGGATCTCGAGAGAGTCCCCAAGAACACTGTCACACGTCTAAAGGGACCCTGAGGTCACCCCAGGAACGCGAAAGAGATCCATGTACCCCAAATCAACTCGAGATGAGGCCCGATTCTGCTGTATTGACTCCAGAGCCATCCCCCGTTCCCCATCAAACACGACCAGTGGCCTGACTTCCTTTAGGCAACTCCAGAGATTCCCCGAGAACACAGTACCAAGTCTAGAGGAACAGCAAGTTCAGCACAGCAACTCGAGGAGTGCTCCTTGTACCCCAAATCGTCTCGAGATGAGAGGTGATTCCCTGGCCTAGACGCAAGACGTATGCCAACCTTCCACAAGCCCCTCAAGAGGAGGCTTCTCTCAGCAATAGGTGTGAGGGAGGGACCCTGAGTTTGCTGCCTCAAGTGAAATATACACCGAAAAGCCCTGACTCGAAAGGAGGCCGGATTTCCTTGCAGTGGCTTGAATACAGGCTCATCTTTCATCTCACAAGGAGAAGGGATGTCTGAATCCCCTGTGGAGTCCGAGAGATAGCCCAAGGTACCCGCCTCATTTCGACGGAATGCCTCACATGCTTTTGACACCTCGAGAGGCACGCGGAGTTCACTGCTTCCAAAAGTGACGATGCCTGACTCTTCTTGAACATTGAGAGGAATCGCAATATTACTGTGGCTACTGGAAAGGGACCCTGGCTTCTCCCGCCTCACCTCGAGAAGCGTCCCTTTTGCCCTGCCAAGTCTCGCAGAGATACCTGAGGTGTCCCTCGTAACTAGACTGGAGTCCCGACGTCGCTGAACAAACACGTGTTTTGAAGGGCCATCCCCACCGTAACTCGAGAATATACCCCAGGTCCCCGCCTCAACTCGAGAAAAACCATGAGACTTCCCCCTTGAAGCGAGATGAGTCCCCATTCACCTGCATTGCATGCAGAGCAATTCTGTGATCCCCATAAAGCATGTGAGGAGCCTCGACTTGCTTGACGGATCTCGAAAGAGTCCCCAAGAACACTGTCACACGTCGAGACGGACCCTGAGGTCATCCCAGCAACGTGAAGGAGCTCAATGTACCCTAAATCAACTCGAGATGAGGCCCGATTCTCCTGTATTGACTCCAGAGCCATCCCCCGTTCCACATCAAACACGACCAGTGGCCTGACTTCCTTTACGCAACTCCAGAGATTCCCCGAGGACACCGTCTCAAGTTTAGAGGAACACCAAGTTCAGCAGAGCAACACGAGGAATGCTCCTTTTCCCCGAAATCGTCTCGAGATAAGAGCTGATTCACTGGCTTAGACGCAAGACGTATGCCAACGTTCCACAAGCCCCTCAAGAGGAGGCTTCCCTCAGCAATATGTGTGAGGGAGGGACCCTGAGATTGCTGCCTCAAGTGGAATATACACCGAGAAGCCCTGACTCGAAAGGAGGCCGGATTTCCTTGCAGTGGCTTGAATACAGGCTCGTGTTTCATCTCACAAGGAGAAGGGATGTCTGAATCCCCTGTGGAGTTCCTAGAGAAAGCCAGAGATCCCCGCCTCATTTCGGCCGATTGCCTCACATGCTACTGACACCTCGAGAGGCACGCGGAGTTCACTGCTTCCAAAAGTGACGATGCCTGACTCTTCTTGAACATTGAGAGGAATCACAATATTCCTGTGGCTACTGGAAAGGGACCCTGGGTCTCCCGCTCACCTCGAGAAGCGTCCCTTTTGCCCTGCCAAGCTTCGCAGAGATTCCTGAGGTGTCCCTTGTAACTTGACAGGAGTCCCGACGTCACTGAACAAACAAGCGTTTTGAACGGCCATCCCCGCCGTAACTCGAGAATATACCCTAGGTCCCCGCCGCAACTCAAGAAAAACCATGAGACTTCCCCTCGAAGCGAGATGAGACCCGATTCCCTGCATTGCATGCATAGCAATTCCGTGATCCCCATCAAGCATGTACGGAGCCTCGACTTGCTTGACGGATCTCGAGAGAGTCCCCAAGAACACTGTCCCATATCTAAAGGGACCCTGAGGTCACCCGAGAAATGCGAAGCAGCTCCACGTACCCCAAATCAACTCGAGATGAGGCCCGATTCCCCTGCATTGACTCCAGAGCCATCCCCAATTCCCCACCAAACAAGACCAGTGGCTTGACTTCCTTTAGGCAACTCCAGAGATTCCCCGTGAACACTGTTCCAAGTCTAGAGGAACACAAAGTTCAGCACAGCAACTTCAGGAATGCTCCTTGTACCCCAAATCGTCTCGAGATAAGAGCTGATTCCCTGGCTTAGATGCATGACGTATGCCAACTTTCCACAAGCCCCTCAAGAGGAGGCTTCTCTCAGCAATATGTGTGAGGGAGGGGCCCTGAGTTTGCTGCCTCAAGTGGAATCTACACCGAGAAGCCCTGACTCGAAAGGAGGCCGGATTTCCTTTCAGTGGCTTGAATACAGGCTCATCTTTCATCTCACAAGGAGAAGGGATGTCTGAATCAGCTGTGGAGTCCGAGATATAGCCCGAGGTACCCGCCTCATTTCGACGGAATGCCTCACATGCTTTTGACACCTCGAGAGGCACGCGGAGTTCACTGCTTCAAAAAGTGACGATGCCTGACTCTTCTTGAACATTGAGAGGAATCGCAATAT